>JADBJO010008957.1:10000-26781 GCA_016801955.1 Conus betulinus | reverse complement strand
ACAAGTTCGACAATACTTCCTGACATCTTGAGATATTCCAGGCCAGTAGAAGTCGTGTTGGATTCTTCCAGTGTACGTCTTGTGCCTAGATGTCCTGCCATAGGAGTATCGTGTCCAAGGCGTAGAACTGTGTTTCGTAACGCTTTAGGCACCACCAACTGGGTTACTGACACATCTCGCGATGCAAATTGTCTGTGGATCAATCCTTGTCGCACGATGAACGACACTGATCCATTCTTCTTGTCCTTGGGAGGTTTTCCCTACCATATTCCGAATGGTGTTGATCGTAGGATCCTACCCTGAAGACCTCGCACGGTAGCTGGATCCAACGTCACCATATCATGCTGGGACAATGGTTTCAGGGTTTCAAAGCTTCTTTTTCTCTTTGCGTTTGTGAACGCGTAGTGGCAGCCACAAATACTTCCGGTGGCAACTCGACTGAAATGTCACTGGTGCGACCATCCTCAAAACATACCGAGTTCCCAATCGGAAGGGAGTACGCTGGCCGCTGTAATGCCACTGCCCATACCTTTCCTGAAAGTATGGTGTGGAAATATCCACCAGGACAGTACACCTGTTCACCTTGAAGGAAGATTCGATCCCCGATACCTGACATTCTCTTCCACGTGGTGCCTCAGGGGGTACCAACTTCTCGTCGACGAATATTGTCGTGGCTCCAGTGTCACGAATGGCTTCAATGGCTTTGCCGCACACCACAGAGGGAAACGTCGGGCAGGATGGTGTAGTGATCTCACTTTCTCCAAATGCCACCTTAGTTTGGGCAAATGTCTTAGTCAACGGGAGTCGCTTAGGACAGTCCTTCACGATGTGGTTGAGGTCACCGCACAAGTAGCACTTCCTAAGTCGTTCTTTCGCATTTCCTTTGGAGAACTTAGCACCACTTTCAGGCTGAGAGGCTTGTCCAGTGTTGGTCTCCTTTGCCTGTTTCCTCGCTTGTCCCTGGTACGCTGGCCTAAAATAACGCCGGGCATCTGCGAAAGCTTCCGCAATCCTGATGGCCTGCTTGAATGACTCTGGTTGGGCCTCTCCTAACTTGCACTGTAAGTCAGGTGAAACAGAGTTCATGAGTTGTTCCAACAGGAAACAATCTTTGACATCCATCTTCGCAGTTTCCAACCAATAGTCTAACACTCTTGACAGTCTGTCTCCGAACTGTTGGAAAGTTTCATCCGCCATTTTCTTCATGGTGCGGAACTGCCTCCTATATGATTCTGCAGTCATGTGCATCCTCCGGCGCAAAGCAGCCTTCAACTCCTCGTAACTGGTTCTTTGTGGAATGTTGATGAATGCTTCCTTGGCTTTTCCTGTCAAGTTTCCAACAAGATATAATGCCTTCTGTTCATTATTCAAGTGGAAAACTATCTGCCACTGATTCAAAGTGTTCAAGGAAGGTATCAATGGAATCTCCCTCACTGTACACAGGCATGTGTAGCATGGGTGGGCTAAGTGCAGGTCCACGTTAATCCTGGTTCCCTCGGCACTTTGTGATGATTCTTGAACACCAGGTGATGAAGTGGTTTCCTCCCCTGGAGTAATACCCAACTGCTCTAGCACTTCTGTTCTCAGTTGATTCCTTTCCTCTTCCATCTTTTGCTTGGACTCCTGTTCCCTTTTATCTCTTGCATCTCTTTCTTTCTTTTTCTTGAACCGCCCTCTCTTCTCGCTCTTGTCGCTTTTCTTCCATCTCTTGTTGCCATCGCCTGTTCCTCTCTTCCTTTCCAACCGTCTTTCTTCCATCTCTATTTTCCATCTATTTTCTTCTCTCTTCTCCCTGGCCTCTTTTTCTTCCTTTTCCCGTCTTTCCTTGGCTTCTCTCTCTCTCTCTTCCTTTTCCCTTCTTTCCTTGGCTTCTCTCTCTCTTCCTTTTCCCGTCTTTCCTTTGCCTCCCTTTCTTCCCTCCTTTCTTCCTGCTCTCTTCTCTCCATTGCTTCCTTTCTTTCTTCTCTCTCAAGTTTCATCACCATGAAAGGATCCATGGTTGGGTATCCAGAAGTATAAGGCGGAGGTGTAAACCTCTGTAAGTAGTCACCCTGAGAGGGTACTATAGGAGGTTGATGTCTCAAGGCAGAAGGCAGTGGCGCGTACCACCGTAAGAAGGCCCAATTCCCTGGGGAGTAGATGGCATATACACTGAAGGGGAAGCAGTGATGGCTGGCTGAACCTCGCCTGACGAAAAGACGACGACTTGTGTAGTTGTTCCAATTGTCACCTGCGTAGTAGTAGGGGACGTAGCATACTTAGTCCCGGCACAATTCCGGTCCCTTTTACCTGGGATCTGGTGAGGTAACGACTTTCCCCTGTTGCCATAGTAAACACTATTATGCTCTGCCACTAACTTGATTCAAAACCAAGTGATCAAAAGTGTACACCTTCTCACCGCTAATATAAACTACCAAAGAATGGGTTTTTTTTTTTTCGCTTAACAAATTAAGTTCCACTCTCCTTTGTCAAGAGTATTTGAATAGATCCCAGCCACCTCAATGCGACCAAATAGGCTAAGTGTAACCTAATGAACTGGATCTCTCAACACAAATCAAAACACTAAGCCTCTTGACCTTGTCAGTGAGAACTTCCAAAAAGTAGGGAATTCATATGTCTGCCCACAAAACCAAGTGTTACCTGGCAAAATTCGAAAACAATTCAGTCAACTCCCCGTGACTGATCCTTGCCAACCAGTAACCTTAGGTTCCACGCAATCAAAAATGTTTTCCCTACACCCATCTCAGCTCCAGAAATGTCTAGTCCCCAAGCAAAACGTTTTCACCCAACGTGACCAACTGTCTCAACAACGGGAAAGAGAATGACCCAGATTGACATAAAATCAACGGCTGACACCTCAATGTGTCACAAGCCAACGTTGACCCGATTTCCTTCTCTCGACAAATGCTAGTACGCAATGAAGCCCCAATCTTCTGAAACTCGCTACACTAGTCGAATCTGAATCTACTAACCAATGACATCACGGTAAACAACGGACCTCGCAGTAAACAAATAAACGACGGAGCTGAAATAAACAGATATCATACGCAGTAAATAAAGAACGGATAGCGCAACAATCAAACGACGGAACGCACGCAAAACTGGAACGGTAAACACGCACGACACATGTACACATCGGCAGCGCAACTTTTTTTTTTTTTTTTTTTTTTTTTAAATATGAACCCAGCGTCAACGTCTACCACTTGCACTGCACTATTAGACACCGGAAGAAAAGGTCGGCAACACGCACGCACAACACGGTTTTTCCCCAAGGAACGGGCCCACAAGTCTGCAAACTTGACTACTGGGTATTATTATAGAGTCTATCGGTAAAATTTAATGATCTAGGTTTGAATTTCTTCAAGAAAAAAAAAAAAAAAAATCACTTTCGCTCAGCGCAGGGTTTGGCACACCACACTCACAACTTTATTGTTCACACACTTTCACTCACCTTAATGTTAGGTAATTAGGCTAAGTAAACAATATAAACTGTTTAAGCGAAAGATAAGTATAAAAGATAGCAGAAAAAGAAAGTCGTTATACTATGTAAAATATCATTTGGCGCAAAGAACAACAATTCAACAATTTAGTAATAGAAAAGAAAGCAAGAGGATTGGTCACTCCCTAGCACACTGATTTTGCACAAAAAAATAAAAAGGAAATTCCGCAAGCCTACCTACCTCACCTTGCTAAATCAGTCGCAGGCTTGGGTACTGGCAAATGTGACCTACTTCCTAAGTCAGTACAAACACTGACCTTGAAGACTCTGCACAAGCAAAACCTACTGGTCCCAAAATAACCTCCCCCCTTACTTTGCCCAATACTATTTTAAATAAAATATAAAACTACGGTAATATATAACTAACGCGACTAACCGATGTTACAAACGAACAAACACCGGCTCGGATCCGGAATTGAACGCCGACGACCTTGCCAAGTAGCGCAAATCTCCGCTGCGGCAAATCCCGATCCGGTAACCGCTCCCGGCTGAAGGGTTCCCTACACTCTAGAACCCTCCCCAACCAACCTCCCGCTACACTAATACAAACACAAACACGCACCTCCGGGAGCGCGAAAGCCAGTAAGGGTCAAGAGCTGCTCAAATTAGTACCACTGTCTGTACTACCTGACCTCAATCCCGGACGAGCCCCCATATCTGTCAAGGGTAAAAGACCCTGTCAGGGGAATGAGGCAGGGACAGACAAAGAGCACAGAGAGACAACACTAAACCACTCACTATCTCCAGACCACTCCAGGAAGTACGGAACAAAATATATTATTAAATTTTAAATATACAAATTTACCCAAATATATCAAGCATCCCAATCACTCACACATACATTCCATTTATGAAATGGGGCACCTATCAAAGAAGAGGGAGGAAAGACCGGAAAAAAAGAATAACTACAAAAGAAAAAAAAAAAACCAAAGAAGAGTGCAGATCCTATCAGGAGCTAACTATCGCAAAGGGACAAAATAACCCGATAGAGGGGAGCCCTAAAAAAAAAACACCACCCCGGATCCCACTGCCACCCAACCTATCACCAACTAAAGCTACCCCCCACAAATAGAAGAGGAAGGGGGAGAAACAAACTCATACAACAAACAGGGCATAACAATATACATTAGATCACACTAGCGCACGCACACAAATCCACAGCCCATACACCACACACACTTGCCACATAACTTGTTTGTTGGAGATGACTGTCCCGCTGACTGGATCTCCGGAGCAAGACTGGCTGTTCTCTTCACTGGCGTCTAGAAGACTCCTTCTTTGCGCCGGACTCCTCCAGTACTCCTCAGGCTCGGCTCCGGTATCCCCCTCTCTGGGACCATCCTCCAGGTCGCCCAACGTCAGCAACTGTGACCTATCTCCCCAAGAAATGAAAAGGCGCCCTGTGGCGGATGTCAGTCCCTCACCGCATAATCATGATATTTGTGGATTATGTGTGTGAATGCAGGGCATGTGTGGACCGTGTACGTACAATTTAAAGAATTCAAAGGAAAAACAAAACTTTTACAATTTGTTTTCCTTTTGGTTTCATCTATTCTTGAATCTTGTTGTTTTCCTCATTTCATTGTTTTCCTTTACTACAATTCTAAATTTCGTCTCATTCACATTACAAATTACAATACAATAAACTCTTGGAAGTTCACATTACATTTTAAATTAATGCCAGATGAAATTCATAAAACTCATTCATTCTTCCATATTATTTACAAATACTTGCAAAAAAAAACTAATAAAAAAAAAAAATGACGGAGAAAACAAACAAGACAGGGAGCGGGACCTATGGCGGGAGCGCCACATCGAAATCTCCGCTAGTCGACTGAATGTTAGTCGGCGGCAACTCGTTCCGTTCCGGACCCGACTTGATGTTTTTAAAAAAAAATAAATAAATAAATAAATAAATAATTTGCTTCAATCCTTGAAGTATCGCTTCCGGATATCCCGACTCCAACATTTATCCAAATATGACCGACTCCAATACAGAATACATATGTCAAGCCTACAAGTAGCTCCCCAAACAGAGCCATTTACTAAACATCAACTTAAAATAAATGACTTCAATGCCACTTAAATATGTACTGACCGAATAAATGCCAGTCCCATCTTGGCGTACAAACTCTCCAACCCAACGAGAATACAACACACCATATTTATACATATATATTTACCAGAACGGCGGGTGAAGACAAAAGAGAGCTACTGGCAAGCTTCACTCAGCGAAGAGCCCAAAGCCCCACCAGTAGATGCGCCACCTCCAACGAAGGAAGTGAGAGTCTGGGACGACTCGGAAGAATGTTTGTTGGTAGCCCAAGGATTGAGATCCTTCCCAAGTTCAGCGGACTGCCTTCCGCCCAGCGAAGGGTTCCGGCCCGGTTCCGCAGCTCTCCACGACGAAGTGAAAAAAATAAATATGGCTACCAACGGAGGACGTGGCCTCTTACCGGAAAAGCAAAAGCAAAAAGAATGAGAGCGCCGAACCACTGGCATAGCGAAGAAGGTTCCCCTCCACCCTACATAAAACACATACTCACATTCAACCCACGCTAAGCATTAACAACACACTCTACGCACAGAACATGTGCAAGACACCTCCCTGCACCGTTATTAAAATGACAGCACACACACACACACACACACACACCCTTCATCAGGTCTAACTCTTCCCTCTCACACTACACCTATGTGAGGGTTTACTGAGGGGATGCATGATCCACACGGGCGGTGCACAACTGAATGTGACAGAGGAGCTACCCCCCTCTCCTCTGCACTCCACATACTAGGTTGATATTGATAAGTACAAGTGCAGAGCCTGCAGGCAGTGAACTTATTAGTCAGGAGTTTTGTTTCAGGATGGCCACCGGCAAACCCAATGCCCTGGAGCACGCTGATAAGTTCTCAGCGGCAGGTCGGCTGTTCCCGCATGCTGATCGGTTGGTGCAGGACCTTTGGCTTACAAAGGAGGCGTCCGAGAGTGAGCGTGAGACATGCTTGCTTTGGATGGTTGCTGTCGCCAAGCAGCGGGATGACCCTTTCTCGAAGACGTGGCTGAGGAAGGTTGCCAGAGCGGTGCAGACATACCAGCTGCGGAGTGATTGGTGGATCACAGAAAATGTGGCGCCTGTCACTTCGCGGTCTGGGCCGCCGGGCAAGTCTAAACCAGCCTCAGAACAATTTGGGGGGGGGGGGGGGGCGTCTTGATATTCGCTTGCTGACCGACCCCAATTTGGAGTGCCATCCCAGGGTGGGGAGTATGAGCATTCGGACATACTAAGCATGATGGACACTGGGGAAGGTATTCCTGGGTTGCTCTCCCCGCGGGGGTCGCCCATGAAGACTGTTTCCCAGGAAACACCAGAATGCGCTGTCTGGAGCTCTTCCTCATCCTTGGAGCAGCTGCCCGGAGTGGTAAGGTCTGACATGGGAGTTGAGGCCAAAAGTACAGCCTCCTCCCAGGAAGTGGTATTCCAGAGCGGGAGCCTCCGGAAGTCTAGAGTGCCTCGCAAACGGGCAGCCTCAACACATCGCGGGCTCTAGGCAAAGTTCCCAAAGCTGGCCTAACAGAAAGTGGACCTGCATCCACCTCCTGTACTTTCTGGAGAACTGCGAGTGAGGAGGCAGGAGAGCACCTCTCGGTTTCGTCCCCAGAGGAGGAGGAGGAGACAGGCTAAAAAGCCTAAAGCTATTCCTAGTGCCACCTTCACTCCTTCCTCAATCGAGCCGAGAGAGGTCGCCCCTGTAGCCAGTCACACTCGCCCAGTTGAGTCTCGGGAGGAGGAGTGTATGGTACCGGGCTGTCAAGAGCCAGTAGGGGACCTGAAGGTGCACGCTTTCATGCATCACCTCCCTGGAATCTTCGACGAACGGCTGTCCCCAACCTCAGAAAATGTGCTGAAATGGCGTAGGAAGGCGTTGCTGCAGGCCATGGACTGGCTGATTATGTCGTCTGGTCGCTGGGAGGACTTGGTTCGGTTCCTCAACATGCAGCGTCTCCTGTCCACCCTGAAAGATGCACGCATCTCGGATGGGCAGCGAGAGGCTATGACAGCTTTTTGTCAACACATTGGGGAGCCGGTGCCGACTACCTTCCAGTTGTACCCGGCAGAATCGCCAGCCGTGTTGATCCATTGGAGGGTGGTGCTGCTTTTGGTGGCGCGGATGGACCACCAGGAGAGCGAGTACTGGCGGGAACACTATCCGGCGCCGGAGGCCTTTGAGCCTGCCCAAGCAGCCATGATACCCGATACCCAGTTCCCGCAGGCATTTGATGTGCATTTCCACCTGGATAGAACTATCCGGACCATGCGGCTCCCGCTGGACTCCAACCTACAGGCTGTGCTGGATGGGACCTCTGTGTGGATGGAAAAAAACGGGTCCGGTTGGTGGGAACTTGTGCCTCCTTCTGTGATCCCATCTCCTACCCCTCCTCCGAGGATCTCGCTCAGTACCCTGAGGATATGGTGGTAGCGGTTGGGCTGCATCTGAAGCATTGTGCAGAACTGGCCGGTCGAGATGTGGAGCAAGCCCCTTTTGAAGCTGCGGGAACTTGTCTCATCGCCACGGGTGGCTGCTGCTGGGCGAGATTGGACTCGACCACAGCATACCAATTGAGACCTGGTCCCGTCAAGCTGTGAATCTCCACAGGATTCTGCCCTTGGTTTTCACCCACCATGTGTTCTCGTGCTGCATTGCCGAGGGATGTCCAGAGACGATGGAGCGGAAGCTTACCTCCAAACGCTATGCCTGGTCCGGAAAGGAGTGCCCCCGGGAGCAGCGTGTATATGTGCACTGCTTCTCGGGGACGAGAACGTCCATGACCGGTGGGGTGGAGGCCTTCCCCAACGTCCATTTTGGGTTTACCCGGCTGGCCAGGTCCTTTAACCAGGACCAGGCCAAAGCACTAGGTGGGATGGACCGGGACCGTGTCCTGCTGGAGACAGATGCTCCATATTTCCACCCCAGAAAGGCCCAGTGGTCTGCACCCAACCAGCTCTTCCAGGTGGCCGAGTGTGTTGCACGATGCTGTCGATGCCCGTGGAGGAGCTATTGGACCTGACTGCCGACAACGCTCTGCGTCTCTTCAGCTGTTAGAGACATGCGGATGCCAGCCAGACCTGGGCTCTTGTGAGGGAACTACACTCGCTAAAGCTTTTTTCATAAAGTCGGGGGGAGTGTAGTGACGCACGCAGTGCGCATATGCACCCGGTTCACAACCGGAACCGGAAGGTACACCTCGCATGAGCAGAGCTCACTTATCAGCAGACGACAGGGTGACGACGAGAGGACGAGCATTCGGCTTGTGACCCCGGCGAGCCGAGACCTCGAGCGCGGAGCTCCCGACGGCGCACCAAGTCTTCACGAGTCTCTACACCGTACCTGAGTCGACGCCCGTCCTACGCCAAGCAGCGAGTGACGTGAGGCGTCGACCCAAGACTACACACCAACTGAAGACCCGGGCGCGGATTGACACCAGTCTCCGCGCCCTGCCAACTGCCTGACGGACCAGACGTGGCCTTTGTAGCCTTTCCTGGTCCCACCCACCGTTAACTGCTTGACCCTCTGTTACGGGTGAAAGGCCTGACAGAGCGTGTCGCAGTCTGACCACCACCCGCTGTCCCAGCTACTGAAGGGTGAGTTGCACTGTGTGTGTGTGCATGTGTTTGTGTGTCTGAGAAGTAGTTACGATACTAGGAGCAGTAAAACACTGGATAGTCATGTCACACTAAGCCACCCTTTGAAGTGTAGGGTAAACACTTTACTTATAATTACTATGGCTGTTCCAAAAATAAAAAGGGAAGACGTTTTTTTTCCTAGAAGTCTTGCTAGAATTATGGGCTTTTTTAACATGGGTGAAACGTATCATATTAAAACACATGAGCATTTACCAGATGGCATTTATGAGTTTATAGGCAGCTGGCCTTCTGATTTTCTAATCAACCCAGTGTTGTATGTTAATTTAAATGAATTAAAAACACAAAATACTAATTGGTTTAATAGTCAACCGTGTTCATTTTTAAGAGCTATCTCAACTAAGGCAGGCTATTGCGATTATCAGTTGATTGATTTTAAAGATGGGTAATTTAAAGAATTAGCTTGGGATCAAATAAATTCATTGTGTGTAACAATAAACACAACTGCCCATAGTAAAAATCCTGTTGTCTGTGCTGAGTTATTAATAGTGCTAGAAATAGAAAATGTTGAAAGGTTGGTCAGAGCTGATTAAAGTTAATTCTATAATTCTTATTGAGAGAATGATGAGAAACGAATTTAACACTTTGAGTCTGGCTTGGGGCCTTCAGGGCGCCATGGAGGTCTCAAGTTAGACCTCAGAGCGTTACAGTTGACATGGCCTTAATGCAAAGATTTTTGCATTTTTTTATTAGCTAGCTGAGAGAAGGTAAATATACCGGGTCTAGCTCAAGTAGTGTTATTTTGGGCGAAAGCCCCCCGTTTTAACATATTAAAATCATCAAAAATTGTGTGTTTTGCAATAATTTTTTGTTTTCTTTAAGAAATGGCTTAATTTTGTCAAAATTGGCAATAAATGGAAGAGGTTATATGTGAAAAAGGGGGTTTTCGGCCCAAAATAAGATGTTTGGGCTAGAACCGGTATATTTACCTTGTCTGAAGTTAATCCCAACTGGCTGTGAAGAAAGTTTATGACCACGGTTTCTGTCTCCTCAGCTGTCTCTCTGTTTTTATCACCTTGTAGATTTATTATCTTTATATTATCTTTCCTGGTGTACTGTTCTAAATTGTTTCTCAACTCCTTCTCTTCTTTCAGTTTCCTCTGCAGTCTCTCTATTTCTTCAGACATGTCTTCAACATCTTTCTTCAGCGATTCTATTTGTTTTTTAAACATTTCATTTCTTTGCGGGTTTCAAAGCAATCACCCAGAATCCTTTCTATTTTCTGATCCATTCTCCTGTAATTTTCCTTGCCGTCTGTTATAATTTCGTTCAATGCATCTAGTTTATCCAGAATAACATTGGCTGGTACGGAAGAAACTCCCGTGCGCCCCCTCCCTTTCTCTTTCATCTTCATCCGAAACGAATCCCTCCATGTCCGAGCGTTGTGTGTACTGAGTGATTTTGTGTTGCTGTTTTTCTTCTATTGTTTTTTTTTCGTTTGCTGTTTGACCTGTCTCTCATCACATCATGACTTTCAGGAACAGGACTGCTATTAACGCAATCATCATCAGAACGTCCTTTTCTCTTAGTTTTCTTGGGTTTTGTCATAATATCCAGCTAAGAGCCAGCGCCGTGTGTTGAAAAACAAAAAGCGAGACAGAGAGACAGCTAATGTCAGTACTCACAATAATGTCAATACTCACAATGATGTCAGTACTCACAAATAAGTCACCTTCCCATTTTCCAAGACATGGTTTCTTGCCATATTTTCTTGTGTTACTATATTAACCTCTCACCTTACTAGAAGGCATTCATATTTTTTTCCGTTGACAAACTTCTCAAAACATTATGGCAACACTTTCCCTCTTTCCTGTGAACGTTGGCTCAGCGACGCATAGTTAGACGAGACCGTACATTCCGGAGCGCTGTGTCGACACATCCTCTCGCCACGGTGAACGCCGCTCAAGTCGAAAACCTTGTTTGCGTTCCTTACGATGGTATATGGCACACAATACGAACACATTCTGATGATCTTCCTTTTTTAAAACAACTGATTTGTTGTCACGATCGATTTTTTTTTTTTTGTAATGAATGTTTTGAAGGCATTTTGCAGAATGTCTCAATGTTTCAGGAGTAAAAAGTAAGTTTTGCTAGCTAGAACGCAAAAAAAAAACCCCAAAAAAAAACCTCTGTGTGTGTGTGTGTGTGTGTGTGTGTGCGCGCGCGCGCGCGCGCGCGCGCGTGTGTGTGTGTGTATGTGTGTGTGTGTGTGTGTGTGTGTGTGTTTGACCATAACTATATGTAACTGATGATGTTCTTACTTAACTGTTTCTTTTTCACTTTGCATTGAATTCATATGCATCAAGCATATATTCAGTGGGACAACCCAAATCGACTAATCACTCTAAATAAAAAGACAGGACAAAGGCGACCGCCCACCCTGGATTTGTCAAACACAGATTCTCATAATTTTACCTTTGAGAACCTAAACGACATGTCTAGGTTCCAGACTTTCAAACTGAAGGGGTCTTAGTCTTCTTACAGCTTTATTTGCTTTCACAGTTATGCACATTATTTTTAAAAAAAGGTAAGAAAAACAATAATAATAAGAGAAGGCAAGCAAAAATATGTCAAGCAAGACAATCGACGTCACACACACACACACACTCTCTCTCTCTCACACACACACACACACACACACACACACACACACACACACACACACACACACACACACGAGATGCCAAGTATTGATCATGCAGACAGATGTTCTTTATTTCATTATATTGACAAAGTAATATGCGTAGGTATCTAAATAATCACTATGTGTTCATTTACACGCTACATATTGCATATTATGCATTTCATTAAAGTTTGGCTTTTTTCAAGTAAAACAATTGAACACCAGCAACTACATTATAGGAAATATATGCAATTTTCCTCCCAATTTTGCATCAAAATTAAATTTGATCAGAACCATGCATTTTTTTTTTCTGGCAGAAATATTATCTATTTCACAAACATGTATGTCCTGCTTCAGCGAATGATGTAATGAAATAAAAGACAATATTACTACTAATTATGTCGTCATGGCAAAGGTGTCAAAATGATTCTGTTAAACGAACATTGTCAATATTCAACTCTTCAAGAGTATCTGTAATGATTATGGATAGTAGCGTTGCTGAAACAGAAAAAGCCACCAAGCATTAGAAGCTTCTGCGAACGAGGCTGGTACCTTTATCTTGTTTTGGTCGGAATCTTTTCAGAAAACTGTATGGGAATGTGAGAGAGTCTTGCGATCCAACGATCCTGCGGCTGTAAAGTAACTTGCCTGGAGTTGCCCCAGTTTATCAAGCAGAAGTCATCATGTGCGTATTACCCGCCCCTGCTGTTTGAGTGGCAGGGGAGTGACTCCAGAGACCATTTTCAGTGACTCCTGGAGTTTGAGTACAAGAAAACTGTGGGCACAGGATCTGTCCCGGACGAATCTTAAGCCAATGTGAAGTCCTTTCACCCTCTCCAGAGAGCTCCTTTGCCCTTACCGTCCATCTAAAGGTGTTGTCGTCAGAAAAGTGATTTTGGCTTAAATTGGGACGCATCTGGAGGGATAAGTGGGAACAGATGGGAGATATGTAGTCAAAGAGAGAAGAACACAGAGAAGGAGAAGAAGAAGAGGAGAAGGAGGAGGAGGAGGAGAAGAAGAATTTCAAATAGTGGTTTTGTGTATGTTTGACTGATTCCAACATTTCTGTATTACATTTTTTTGTGATCCTTTTAAATCATAATTGCTGTCTAAACTGCCAGTCTTTCCTAATTACTATAAAAATCGTCATCATACCCGAATCATACTGTAATACTCTGACATGTAGATGGAAAGTGTACGTGGTGTCGTTTGATAACGAACACAACATTCAGAAATGCAGATACTCATTTTTCATAAACTCAATTGATTTGAAAATTGCGGGCGTTTGTTTCATGCGTTGCCCAACAAAACAAAACAAAATAAAACGAAACGGAACAAATGAGAGGCTGGGTGTTTAAATTAAAATGTTACAGCGGCAAATGTCGCTGTACACGCTGGCATCATTATTACCTATGAACACATTAGCTGACACGTATACTACCAGTCCAAGATTATTCGCTGCACGTGCTGACATTACTGCCAGTAAAATGCATTCGACCAATGTTTGACATTGTCACAACCCGTGGAGCACATCCGCTAAATGTTCAGAAATTTCCCAGAGATATTACCACTGATTTCATTTTACAGCATGATAAGGTGCTCACCTTCAAGTAGGTAAATATATAATGTCACATTTGTTGACCCATTTTGAAATTGGTTACCTAGTCCTGCTGTCAGTTTCCAGAAGCAAGGAATGACGCTGAAATATGTCATGGTGGCGTGGACTGTAGGACAAAAGAAAAGAGAACACTTCTCTGTATCAGGCCTTCAGGTACTGGCCCAGTGTCAAGTCCCAACCTCATGTCCAAGATGAATTTTTTTGATGTAGGGTTTAATTTATCTACCAGGTCTATGACCATAAACCAGACCCTAAGACATAAGTAAAAATACAGCCGTTGTAATTTTACTCCATCCTTTGTTGCATATATTATTATTATTGGGTATAAACCTACAGTTATGGTACGAACGACATTGTGAAAACTGTTTGTGTTCGATGAAAATGACGATTCCTGTCCCTATTAATCAACAGGGGCAGACCATTTCAAGGAGAAGAAACGCGAGGAGGTTTAATTTCTTTTTAAAAGTCTAACTGGGTTAAGTTAGGTTTGGATGAAGTTATACGTCGTTTTGCTCACTAAATTAAGATCACTGGCAATAAACAACAACAACAACAACAACAACAAAAGGTTGTGCTGGAGAGAAGGAAGACGGGTATCATTCATAACAGTCTCAAGACACTTGTCCCTTCATGTCCTGCCGTCGTACTGACCTCACGCTCTAGTGCCTGTCCGTGCTCTTGCCCATGATGAGCATGTTTCTGGGTCTTCCTTGGTGACCCGGTCCTGGGGAGTGTGGTCGGATGGACATTGTGGCACCCTCTTGAGGGGAACTTGGACTCGTGGAAGCGCAGTAACTAAGGAATTACTGTCGTCACTGGAGGCGAAACGAATTGCGTGACGCTGTGCCTGTTCTGGTAGATTGCCTCAGTACGTTGCTTGCTCGTGCTAACTTTGTGATCATATGAGAGATAGTATCACAGTGGAATACATTCGTTCGGTTTGTTGACGCAACATCGCAGATAGTTTTTCAAAAGGAGACAGTTAAATGAGAAATAATGGTGCAAATTTCAAATTTCTCTTTTGATATGGTGTTCTGATGTTTTTAAAACAATGACTTATACCAAACAGCTGGAAATATCACTAAAACCATAGTTCTTGCAATCCCGAATGAGATATTGGATGCAAGATAATTTGGTTTCATTCTCATCGATTTTTACATGAGACAAATTTAGTTTGCGGTTATACACATTTATTAGCAGAAGTAAAAGAAAAACGAAGCTAAATTTTGTAAGCTGAAAATGTAAAAAAAAAAAAAAAACCACCCAATAGTCGAAAACAATTTAGATTCTTAGAGTATACAAGAGAACAGAAGTAATTTGTCCACTGTCACGATTAATACACATTTTGAATATTGTTCGTACGACGTGGTGTGTGTGTGTGTGTTTGTGTGTTAAAGTTAAAAATCGTGAGACACGGCTGCTCAGTGTGATGATTTAATCACTCTCTCCTAGGATAATTTATGTGCCCCACTAAAACACCAAACCAAAAAAATAGATTTCAAATCTATGCCCACCCTCCCCTCTCGAACCCCTTCACCACCCCCCCCCCCCCCCACCCCCCTTCCCCCTCTTAGAATGGTGTGAGTCGCACGACTTGACTATGTGCGACAAGAAAACTTGCGTCACGGTAAATGCGTGCCGCCTTTCGTTCTTATCAGCCTACCTCCCTTCCCCTCTCTCACCCTCCCTCCCCATGCGGTGCGACACTAACAGCGCGCAGCGTGGGGCGTGCGTTCTAACAATAGCCCGTCTCACCCCCCATATTATCCCGTGCCGATTAGGTTCAAACAATTTCCGAGGTGATTGGTTACAAGACTAAATCCCTCCCCCTCTCACCCCTGATCGGTAAATGACAGGTTGTCAAAATCTGATTCGGCATGTGAGAAGTTCATATAGCAGACCACACACAGGCACAGCTTCACTGACCCCTCAGGACTGCCTGTAGACACGAGCAGAGGAAGACAAAGGGACAGAGAAGACCTAGGAAACTCTTGGTAACTCCTTGATCTCAAGTCATTCCCTGTTCATTCCCAGGAAAAGTGAGTTGGAACTCTGTTTTACATTTTTGAATCTATGTATTGATTTTATGTATGCTGTGTGTGTTAGCATTGTAAACTTGTACAAATGCTTAGCAACATTTCAAAAACTGATGAATGATTTTTGTGTAGTAGTTTGCTTGCCATCATATGGCAAAAGCTCTCTCCCAGTGGTTTTGATTCTTTGTTAACAATCTGACCACTATTCTTTGTGTCACCCTGACTTTTGTCAGTATGCAACTCTGTCTGTTAAGATAATATTCAATGATTAATTTTGATCAGAAAAACAGTATGCCTGTGCTAGGTAAAAAAACTGCTACTCTGATTTATAAATACTGGTGATTATTGGAATGATTGTGTAGTGTGACTTTAAGTCTACACCACATGTGTACTTGGACTAAGCATAGCCCAAGTCAGTGTGATTTAATTCATATGAAACATGGAAGAGTTGTTTAACTAAAACTGTAACATTGTATTACTGTCTCCTACCTTTTGTAAGCTTAACTTAGCCTTTAAACAAAAGTGGAGGTTAATAGTTATAGCAGAAACTCTACCATAGAGAACTTTTTTGCTGGCTGAGTCTCACACCCTTCTGAAAGAAAGAAAGAGGAAAAGGGTAAATGTGTGCACTCGACAAGCCAGCCACCAGATTCTCATCTACAGATCAAGTTCTCTTTTATCGCAGAACTGGGATCCTGGTCACGCTACACATTGCAGCTGAACCAGAAGCTGGGACTTCGCCAGAAAGGGGGGAATGCCAGACACCATGGCATCATTGTAAACGGGGGGGCGACACCAGACAACCAATCTACACCAGTGGGGCAGTCACCAGCCACAGGAGAACAACTGTCTTCTCCGAAGCAAAGCTAAGTTTGCTTACCACCTGGACTCAAACCCATCAGACCCTTACCCTCACTTTATGATGAAACAGTGAGAACCTGTCTATGAGTACCATCCTGGCTACAATACTGGGTATTAGCGCAAGCGGGGTGGATGTATAATAACCATATACATTCAGTGTAACTTAGACAGAACCCCTGTATGCCAACTTAAGCTTGCTGCACAGAGTGCCAGCGAGTAAAGTAGGAGTGAGGAAGGGCCCTCATTGTGGTAGTCCAATGAGAACTGAAACACAGCCTATGGAAGTGTCACGCCATTTCTTATCTATGTGTAAGTAATAAAAGTTGATGTGTGAAAGTGCACTTAACTTGTGTCAGTTCCCTGTTGTTCAATCGAATGTTGAATGTTTGAACTTCTCTCTTCAATTCTGTATCTCGGAGCTATAAGTACTTGTAATAATAGT
>JADBJO010008957.1:0-5000 GCA_016801955.1 Conus betulinus | reverse complement strand
CCAAATATGTACAGATTTGAGATTGTCAGTGACTTTCATGTGCTCAGTCGTTTTCATGGGTTCAAGGAACCAATTTATTATCACACAGACATGATATGTTTTAGGACTACAAGAAACAAATTAGGAGGTGTTTCGTGCAAAAAGAATGATGGCAGGTTTATGCCCACTGAAGGATTGTTTTGTGAATTCAGGCCAAACCAGACGGAGAAGTACTCTCTTGATCACAGCTAGTTTCTTTGACCAGCACACACTTTTGGCTTACAGAAAAAGGACCTATGACAAAATGCCTGGGTGGTCATGTAACTCATTCGTTTTTAGTATGTGGTTCAAACCCTCATACGTCGTGCAGAGAAGAACACTTATACTGCAACGCTTCCGTACAAATACTGTTTGTAAGTGGAGCTTTTCCGGTGGATTATCATGCTACATTTCCGACATTTTTATGCATCGATGGATTGATGAGGCTTTCGTACAGCCTGGTGTGTGACTTCATATTTGATTGCAATGATGAGAGCGATGAATCGTTCTGTAAATATCCACTTTGCATCAACACGTTTACCTGCTCAAGTGGAGAGTGTCAACCCTATACAGATATGTGTGACCTTATATCCCACTGCCCAGATGAGTCAGATGAAAAGAACTGCATCGATCTGAAATCCATAACCAGGGAATTTCATTGCTTCCCATCTTCAGTTTTCAGAGAGTTTGACGGGATCCGACAATTCACGTCAACTCCCATGAATTCATCTGAGACGTGTCCCAGCAGTCACACTATCGCTGTCCTGGTAATTTCAGTGACTGCCTGCCCTGTTTATACACGGTGTAATGGGTTCTATGACTGCATTGATCAGCAGGACGAAGAAGGGTGTGAGCGTTTAATGTGCCCCCGGATTTTTCAGGTGCCGGGCATCAACCACCTGTGTACACAGTGACCACCTGTGTGATGGCTGGCCTCACTGTCCGATGCATGATGATGAATTAGCGTGCGACATGGCCTGTCCCGCAGATTGTCGCTGTCAGGGTCACACATTCATTTGTTTACAACCCTTGTCCTCTGTAGCCTTCCCTCAGATCCGCTTCTTGAATGCAACAGGTTCTGGCATGACACTGTCTGACGTAAATAATCATGCCTACCTCATACACTTAATTCTCGCCAAAAGTTCCTTAACCGTCATGCCGAGCATAACAATGGTGATTTAAGGATTCTCGAGCTCAGTGGCAACAAATTCCAACATATCAACGCGACATGCTTTCTTGGACTGGAACGTCTCGAGGTCTTGTCCTTGTCCAACAATCCACTCAGTTCACTCTACAGTGACCCTTCATCTGCTGGTCAGCAATTGACGCTGATGACGTTGGATCTGTCATATACATCCCTGACAGTGTTAGAGACCGGCGTCTTCTCACTATTTTCCAGACTGAAGAAACTGAGCTTAAATGTGACCCTCCTTCACACTATCAGCCCCGGTGTGTTTCAGTTTACACCGCAGCTCAGAGAACTTTACCTGCATGGCAGTGCCGTGCAAATCTTTTCACGGGATATATTCAAAGATCTCTCTAATATAAAAGTTTTAGTCACACAAAATTACAAGCTTTGCTGCAGTCAGATCTTCCGTATGACGTTGATGGGTCGTCATGCTATGCTCCCAGGGATGAAATTTCGTCATGTAAAGATCTCCTACAGTCCTGGACCTATCGTGCGTTTTTGTGGACTATGACCTGCTTGTCGGTGACCGGTAACGTCTTCTGCTTCTGCACGCGAATGTTTGCCAGGGGCATTGCTTCATCAAACGTGTTCAGTGTCTTTGTCCTCAACCTTACCGCGGCTGATTTTCTCATGGGCGTGTATATTTCTATCATCGGGGTGGCTGATGAAATATTTCGCGGTCGTTATCTGAGCTATGATGACACATGGAAAGGCAGTGTCATGTGTGAGGTGGCTGGGTTTCTCTCTTTTTGTCCAGTGAGGTCTCAGCCCTGGCTATCTGGCTGATCACGCTGGACCGTTTTATTGTTCTTCACTTTCCATTCAGCACAATGAGATTCGATAAAAAGTCAGCAGCAATGGCTTGTTGTTTTGCTTGGTTGCTTGGTTTGGTTTTAGCCTTACTGCCGTTACTTCCGGTGACATCACACTGGGAATTCTACAGCCAGACGGGTATCTGTATCCCATTGCCAGTCACACGACATGATTTCAAAGGTAGGCTGTATTCTTTCAGTGTTTTAATTGTCTTTAACTTTGTGCTGTTTCTGTTTATTTCCACTGGTCAGATCATTATATATCGGTCCGTACAAAGCAGTCTCATGAAAACCAACACGACCAAAATATCACGGGATGTGACGATAGCTCAGCGGCTATTCACTGTTGCGGTGACTGACTTCATGTGCTGGTTCCCCATTGGAATTTGTGGAATGTTGGCAATGGGTGGTATTCCCGTCCCTGGAGAGGTAAATGTGGCCCTGGCTATTTTCATCTTGCCCTTAAACTCTGCAGTTAACCCTTTCTTGTACACGTTCAATGCCATAGCGGAGAAGTGGAGGAAGCACAACGATGCTAAACTGTTAAAATGGTTAGAATCCCAGACTGACATGCCCTGAGGGATAGGGGCCTAAGAAATACTGCCAGAGGAACGACTAAACTCTACCGTACTGTATTGTCACATTGAATTTAATGAAAAGCAATAACGACTCATAGAAATCTTTCTAGGTTTCTGAGCGACAGAAAAATGTATACTTACACACGTAACTGGCATCAGCTGTTTACAAGTGTAAATAAATTAGATAAAACTATATGCAAACCATGTATAAAAATATAAGCAGGGAAAGACAATAATAATAATTGAAAAAAAATTTTGATTTCAGATTTTAAAAAACACGCACATCGGCACTAAGTCGTGCGACTTTGTTACTAAAACTTACAATAACATCGGAAATCTTTGTTCGCTCGGACGAGGTAATAACTCCATAAACCATTGCTCTGTCCAGCTGTTACAATACTGAATCGATTCAATCACACTATTGCACTGTGCTAGTACAGCTCTTAATTTTGTGCAAGTCGATCTGAATTAGGGATGGCTGGTATCCACACAGTAATATCACGCCTGAAATTAAGAATGGCTGCATAGGACCGCTAAGTACCATGCTGCACGTGCAAGACATTGGAATGATACTTCTGCTTTCTCAGTGGACGTGTGTGAACAGCACAGCTTCCTTCTCGAAAAGCAGCACACAAGACAACCTGTTGTGGAGTCGGTCAAAAAATGTCATGTAGACTGGCGCATATCATAAAGGACCTCCTCACATCACACCAACAAAAGCGCACAGGAAAAAGCAAGCCCACCAAATGCTGGTCCCGTGGAGCACCCTATAGAGAAGCAGCTAGAAGACTTCATTGCCATTACGCTGCCATCATGGCAATACAGCAGCGGGATGAGGTAACGGACAGATCTGCTGACCAGTCACCTCCATCTCCACCATATGTCACCACTTCATGCCAAAGACCTCTGCAACAGGCAGCTTCATCTTTCCACCTGATTTCTCTTAGCATCAAAAGCAGCAAGACAACTTGTCGGCAGATATGGTCCAGTCTACGCTGAAACTGTAAGACGTCGACTACAAGTTGCATGGCTACGAGCAAAACGTCCGGTTTGTGGGCCTTGTTCTGGTAGACCGACATCATCAGGAACAACTTCAACTGGCTGATCAGCACTTTGCGTAGACCAGGCATCATATAAAGAATATCTAGGTTTTACTTTATTAATGAAAACCGATTTGGCCTATCCCACACTAATGCCCGAAAATAGCGTGGCTTCCAACTGGGCAAAGATACACTACCTGTCGCACTCAGGAGGTGCAAAATGCAAAGGAGACAGTCTGATGGTATGTGTGATCAGGCCTGTGTTACAACCATAAAACATAGCTCCACTTTTCAATGGTCCTGTCAATGCTACAACGCACAGGGATGTGGTCCAGGACTGTGTTGTACCACTTGTCTATCGACAACTACACCTGCATGTGTTCGAGCAGTATAACATCCGTCCTCCTACTACGCAGATCATTACAGAATGTTTGCGGCAGAAAACAGATTCTTCTATTGCTCTAGCATCGCGTTAAATCCGCCCGACATGCTCCTTCAAGCCTCCACCCCCACCCCTCCTCCCTTCTCCCTCCTCCGTATGTATTTTAATACTGGTGCCTCGCAAGGATGTGCACTATCCTCAGTGTTGTATTCCTTGTTCATCCATGATTGTGGAACTCACCATGAATCTGATGCTATGGTTGAATTTCCGGATGACACCACTAAAGAAAGGCTGATCACGAATGATGACGAGTCTCAATACACAGATGATGTTTTGCAGCTTGTCAGCTGGTGTGACCCAAACATCTTGAAACTCGTTGCGTTAAAAAATAAGGAATCATTCTAGACTTCAGAAAGACGAAGACTGCCTACCCGCTTCCAGCCAACAAGGGCGAATAACTGGATTAAAAGTGGAGCCCAAATTTCTTGGACTGATTATTTCTAATAATTTGAAATGGCAAATAAATACAAGAAAAAGTTATCGTCGCCAGTATTTTCTTTGGCGCTCGAAAAATAAGACTGGTATTAACAAGAAAATTCCGATCCAGTTCTACAGGGCTATCAATGCAAGTGGAATGATATATATACCATTGTCGTCTGATTTAGGGGCGGTTCAAAAGCAGAAAACAGCTCTCAATAAAAGTGTAAAAACAGATTTTCATTTCTTAATGACATCTGTAGAATTGCACAAAAACGACAAAGTAAATCAGTAAAGATGCAACGCACCAAGCTTTTTTGAGATGGTTTCATCAGGTCCACGCTGCAGAAATATGGAAACAGAAACCAGCCATTTTGCGAAAAGTTTCTTTCCGAAAGCAGTCACTGCCTTGTCTTCTGATGCAAATAGAAATGAACATGCGTAAAGAGCGATTACAAAATACAAAATGCCATCGTCGAATATGACAGACTCGTCAGTAATCCT
>JADBJO010008956.1:82500-89295 GCA_016801955.1 Conus betulinus | reverse complement strand
GAGAGCTGTGTGTGTGGGGTGTGGTGTGTATGTGTGGCGTGTGTGTGGGTGTGTGAATGTAAATGACGTGGGTGTGGTGTTGTGTGTGTGTGTGTGTGTCGTGTGTGTGTGTGTGTGTGTGGTGACTGTGTGGGTGTGTGGATGAGAGCGAATCTGGTGTGATGGTGTTCCACCCTCGTGTGTGTGTGCGTTGTGGTATGTGTTAGATTCTCTCTCTCTCTCCTCTATCTCTCTCTTATCTCTTTTAGATTCTCTCTCTCCTCGCTCTTTCTCTCTCTCTCGTTCTCTCTCTCTCTCTCTGTCTCTTGTTGTGTGTGTGTGTGTGTGGTGTGTAGATTCTCTCTGCCTCCCTCTCTCATCTCTCATCACTCTCTGCTCTCTCTGTTAGTATGTCTCTCTCCATCTCTCTCTCCCTCTCCTCCGTCTCTCTCCTCTCTCTCTCTCTCGTCCTCTCTCTCTCTCTCTCTCTGTGTGTGTGTGTTTGGTGTGTGTGTGTGTTGGATAGCGTCTCTCATCTCCCCTCTCTCTCTCTCCTCTCTGTTAGATTCTCTCTCGTCTTCCCCCTCTCTCTCTCTTATCTGATCTCGAGCTTGGTAGTAGGTGGAGTGGTCGCTCTTGCTGTGTGTGTGTGTGTGTGTGTGTGTGGTAGTTAAGATCCTCTCTCTCCCCCATCATCTCTCTCTCTCTGTTAGATTCTCTCTCTCTCCTCTCTCCTCTCTCTCGTTAATTCTCTCTCTCTCTCTCTCTCTCTCTCTCTCTGTCTGTGGTGGTGCCGTGTGTGTGTGGGTGTGTGTGTGGGTTGTGTGTGTGCCATTGGGAAGGAAAGGACTTGGTCTTCATGAGACACTCTGAAAAGACACAGAAGGGGGGAGAAGTGTAGGAGCGTTGTTCGGACCTTCCCATCAACCCGCTTCTCTTCATGGCTGACTGATTCGGAGTTTTTCCCTCTCAGTCTGTCTGTCTGTCTGTCTGTCTGTCTCTCTCTCTCTCTCTCCTCTCTCTCTCTCTCTCTCTGCCTTTCTCTCTGTCTCTGTCTGTCTGTCTGTCCTGTCTGTCTCTCTCTCTCTCTGCCTTCTCTCTGTGTCTGTGTCTGTCTGTCTGTCTGTCTCTTTCTTCCCTCTCTATCTCTTGCCTGTCTGTTTTTTGTCTGTCTGTCTCCCTGTGTGTCTGTCGGTCTGGCCTGTCTGTCCCTTTCCACCGCCACCACACCCACCCCTTTTTCCCCTCGTCCACTTTATTTTTTGTGCATTGGTTTCTTTTTCTCTCCAAATTCATCCATGCGTTGGTTTGTTGTATTGTCCTTTATATTTCATGCATTTTGTTTTATTTTTATTTGTTGTGTTTGTTCCAAAAGAGACCGATTGAAAAAAATATATAGTATCGATGCTTAATCTATAACCTTTTCAAAATCGTTTGTTGTTCTCTACCTTTTTCTGTCGCTCAATTCTTAATCTGTCTGTCTGTCTGTTTTCTCCCTCCCTTCCTTATGTTCATATGGGACTTTCGGTCTTTATGAATATAATTTCTGGAAAAAAAATAGTATTTATGTCTAATCCATTATCCTTTCAAAATATAAATCGCTCGTTCGTTCGTCCTCTCTCTTTCTCTGTTCGCTCACTTATTGATCTGCTCTTGTCTGTCTGCCTGTCTCCCTGTCTCCCTCCCTCCCTCGCTTACGTTCATATGGGACTTTGGTCTTTCTAAATAAAATTCTGAAATTTTCTCTGTCTCTCTGTCTTATCGTCTCTCTCTCTGTCTCTGTCTCTCTCTCAATCTCCGTTCTGTCTATCTGTCGTCTGTCTCTCTGTCTTTGTCTGTCTCTTGTCTGTCTGTCTGTCTCGTCTCTCTCTCTCTCTCTCTCTCTCTCTCCTCTATAATATATATATATATATACACACACCACACACAATACAAACTAGCGATTACGCGCTTTCGCTATATATATACACTAACGCTTACGCGCTTCGCTATCCCCGTCTCTCTCCCGGGCGAGTTTGTCTGTCGTGTTAGTGTTCCGATGTCCAGTTTTGCACTGTGGGACGGGAAAACAAAAATTGCGTCAACGACGCAATGCGATACGTGATCGCCGACCCGATGTTCTGTTTGTAGGACACCAAGGATACTTGATACCAAATTTGGTGGCGATCGGCCTTAAAACTGTGGCCGTGTGTAAGCGAACAGACAGACAGACAAATCTCAGCTTTATATAATATATGTCTATCTATCTATATCTAACTCTATCACTATCTATCTATACTATCTATCTATCTATATAATATCTATATATATATATATAATATATATATATATATATATAATGCTGAACAATTAAGTGAGGGGAGGAAAACAAGTGCAGGTTAAGAATTCTTCCATCATTATAGTAATGATTTGGCAACGATTAGGAAATTGGAGAGGGAAAAAAAAAAATTGAAGATGAAAATAAATGGGAAATGGGAAAATGTATATCATAAATATGAAAACCCCTTCACTAAAGCTGCCTGAGGAAAAATATGGCAATACCCCCCGAAGACCACAGATCTATATGTGTCGCCTGCGGCCGAGGCCTTTCGTCCGCTGGATCGGACTCATCAGGACGAGACAAGGCTGATTGTGTCTGTGCTCTTGGCGTCAGATAGAGAACCACACCCACACCACACACACACACACACACACACACACACAAACATATAAGATACTATATTTTTAGTTATATGTTATTTCTCTGCTCTGGCTCGGGGGTGCTCGTCTTGTTTTTTTGTGTTCTGTGTTGTCTGGCCTCTGTGCTCTGGCTCTGTCTATGTCGCTTTCACTCTTCCTCCCTCCCACACCTCCATCTCTCTCCCTTTTTTTCTGAAAAACAAACAAAACAAAAGACTTAACCATTTAACACCTTCGTCACACAACACGCTCCTCCCTCGAAAGCTTGGGATCCCAAACCCAGCCCTTAGGTCTTCTTCTTCTTCTCTTCTTCTTCTTCTCCTCTTCTCTCTCTCTCTCTCTCTCTCTCTCTCTATCTCTCTCTCTCTCTCTCTCTCTCTCTCTCTCTCTCTCTCTCTCTCTTCTTTTCCGACGGATGAAGGTAGGTAGAGTTGGTGCTTCTTGCTGCGACGATTATGATCTGTCGTGGAAAAGAAGGAGTGGGAGGACGGAGGAAGAGGAAGGGAAGGGAATAATGGGGTTAGGGAGAGGAGGTTGAATAATCAAACCATGGAGTTTAGGAAAGGGTAGATAGACGAGGAGTTAGGGGTTGGTTGGGAGTAAAATGGGGTGGGGGCGGGGGGAAGGTTTAGAGAAAAGAGGCCATGGGTCGCGGCCTGGTTAGTGTCGAACGAATGCGGGTTTTAGGGATGGAGAGGATGGACGCGGGTACCTTTGTTGTAATATGCGTGTTGTAGAAAGAGGTAGAAAAAGGTGGGTCGAAGGAAGGAAGGAATGGAAATGTGGGGAGGGAGGCGGCCATACGCTCTCTCTTGGCTCTGTCTGTCTGCCTGCTGCCTGCCTGCTTGCCTGTCGTCTGTCTGTCTGTCGTCTGTCTGTTGTCTCTTCTCTCTCTCTCTCTCTCTCGCTCTCTCTCTCTCTCTCTCTCTCCCTCCCTCCCCTCATGCCAATATTGTGGTGGAAGGGGTAAGGGGGGGGGAAGGGGCGGACGGGAACAGAAGGTTGCTAGTGTGGGCTTAAGTGGTAGTGATGGTACACACACACCACAACACACACACACACACACACACCCCACCACACACACGCACGGACACGCACCGCAAGCCGCACACCGCACACACAAACACTCTCTCTATCACACGCACGGCACGCCGGCCCGCCACACACCACACACAAACTCTCTCTCCTCTCTCCCCTCTTCTGCCATCTCTGCTCCCCACCACCGCACACACACCCACACACGCACGGTAGCAACATGCCGCACGCCACAACACACTCACTCACTCACCTCTCTTCTCCTCCGTCTCTCATCTCTCTCTCTCTCTCCTCTCCTCTATCCTCTCTCTCTCTCTCCTCGTCATGCAACGATATTGTGGGAATTGTTGCCAGGTTAAAGGTGGGAAGGGGAACGGGAACAGGGGACGGGCAGTAAAATCGTGGGGAGTGGTAGTGTTTACACACACACAGGGGGTACCACACACAGGGTAGTGATGGTACACCACACACACACACCACACACGCCCACACACACACACAACCACCACACACCACACATCGCACACACACGCACCACCACACACACACACTGCAGGGGACACACACACACACACACGCACGCACGCACTCTCACACACACGCACCAAAGAAATCACACCAACTCTCTCTCTCCCTCTTCTCTTACTCGCTCATCCGCCTCCCCCCTCCCCCCCAACCCACACACACATGCACACAACTCACCACACACACACCCACACACACACCCTACACACGCACGTCACGCACGCACGCACGCACAAAGAAACACACTCTCTCTCACTCTCTCTCTCTTCCACCCCCCTCCCCCCCCCACACACACACACACGCAACACGCACCCACACAAGGATGACATCTCTTTTTCTGGTTCCACACCCTCCTCATTCCAGCGTCTTACGTCGCTCCTTCCTCCCCTCCCATCTGCAGCTGCCAAGGAGGGACCATCTCTCGAGGTGTCACCCCTTCCAAGAACCACCGCCCTCTTCCCTTCCGTGTATTGTATCCAACCTCTTCCCCCCACCCCCTCCGTTTCCTCCACTCCCCCCCCTCTCTTCCCCCAGCTTTTCAGTTTGCGGTGTGTGGCACCGAACCAGTCTGAGTGGATGAGTAGGAGTAAGAGGTCCCTTTAAAAAAAAAAAAAAAAAAAAATAATATATATATATAGCTAGACTACTTTAACACAATAGTTTCAAAGTGACTAACTACGGGCGGAAATTAAAACAAATTTATAAAGGAATTTGATATAAATCCGTTGGATGTCAGGTCGAAACGCATCGTTTTCGTCTTGTAATTTGTTTTCCCTGTTACCTGGCGGATTTACTTTAAATTCCTTTTAAAATTTACTTCAACAATGACTACAAACAGAACGCGGGGTGGAGCGAGAAAAAGGAGAAATAAAAACCCACGAAGGCAAGAACAAGTAATAAAATGTTTCATTTGACAGAAACGTCTATAGTACATCAGTCAAAAGAGGGAAAACAAAAATAATGCTGCCAATATCTATTCCTCTGAGCAGCAATTTATGAATAAGACAGCAGCAGACTTGATCAGCATTACTGATTTGGATTATTGAGCGAGTCAGCTTGTTTGCCAAGAGCCCGGGTGATGTTGTTCGGCCCAACAAAGATAATGAATGCTGCTTTTCTTTTTTCAACATTTTTGACTTGGCCCTTTATTTATTTTCCTAAGTACCTAAACAATATTGTAATCGATATAATCAAAATAATTACTCCCCCCCCCCCCCCCCCCCCCCCCCCCCCCCTTTCCCACCCCCCCCCCCCTCATTTATTACTCCCCCCCCTCCCCCCCGCCCCCCCCCCCCCGATGAGCATGTCTTTTGGTTGCTAGAGGGTGTACAGTTACGTCACGAACTGTTCTATTTGTGATTTAGCAAGAGAGAAAAACAAACAAGCCCCCCCCCCCCCCCCCCCCCCCCCCCCCACCCCCCCCCCGAAAACAACAACAACAACAAACCAACACACACACACACACACACACACACACACACACACACACACACACACACACACAAAACCAGGCGAGAATGAGGACAGTAAATTCCAGTGCATTAAAACCACGTAGTTTGATCTTTAACTTTACTCTCGTGAACGATCATAACTCCAATACCCAATCTGATCATCGGACAGTCCCAACTCTAGAATGTTCTTCGTCACAAACCCTGGGACTTGCCATTCAAAACAACTTTCTTTTAAAAATAAAATCGTTAAACACCATATACGGATCTTCTATCCTATTAGTGTTTGAGAAAGTAGACACATAATGGGACAACCGTAGGCATACTGCAAAATTATTTAATAGGTTTGAAGAGTACTTCTTAGAATCCCAAAGAACAGGAACAGTTCGTGGAAAAAAGATAGTCAGCCTTTTTGAGGGATCGAGATTTTGCTCAAAAAAGGAAGGAAAAAAACAACAACTGACTTTTACCCCAAAATTAGTCCATGGCAACATTTCTCATTATCTTAGAATATTCCTCTCATCTTTAGTTTCCGATCAAAAACCATACCATAGGCTATGCAAACGGTGTGTTCCCCATTGCTAAAGTTAGAAATAATGCCACTTGCTTCTTCCTTTCCGCTACCAGGTTATGGAAAGAACTGCAGGAACAAATACAAGTCACCACTTCTGTAAGCTGATTAAAAGCATTGCGAACAGGCAAACCACTCCCCGCTTATCTCTTCTATGAAAAGAGCAGATCCAGGTCTAAAGGTCATGCCTTGGAATCCAGCTATGCGCTGTTAACGAGTTGAAGAACTGAGAGAAGTCATCCGCTCTTCTGATGTGTCAGTCCGCATTCCATGTAGAGGCGGACGAGGGCCCGTAGAGACCAATGAACGTTCGGGCTTGGAGGTGATGGTCGTGAATTCGAATCACTTGTGAGTTCGGTTTGTTACAGTTTGAAAACCCTACCTGCCCACCAAGCTGTGAATGAGTGCCTAATTCAGTTCAGGAAAGATGAACGCGGCGGAAGGAGAAGACTGGGCCCTGCCTTCCATCATTCCGTTCCCAAGACACGGTGAACCTCCGATAAGTCACAGCTTCAAAGCTGTTACACGACTATGTTTGAACCTTCAGTCTTTCAACCT
>JADBJO010008956.1:45000-80000 GCA_016801955.1 Conus betulinus | reverse complement strand
GTTTGTAACGTAAGACAGATCCCCAAATCCCCATTCTCCGTCGTTCTGGTGGTGACTGAACATAAGTAGGATCAAAGTAAATGGTTGCAGAGAAAAAAAACAACCTAAAAACCTACACACACACACACACACACACACACACACACACACACACACACACACACACACACACACACACACACACACACACACACACACACACACAAGGAAATGACTGTTTAAATTCTTTGCCGCCAAATATTATGCAGCTCAGTATTTCAGCATTTTGTTTCGATTTTTATAATCAGAAAAGATGCCCGTTTTCACCGTGAGCCCTTTAAGACATATTTTTAAAATATCGAATGTGAAGTTGAATTTAAACGGAGATAAGCCGAGTTAGAAAGTAGGCTGTCTAAAACTATCTATTTAAAACAACTTGAAAGAAAAAAATGACTGTTCTGCCGAACGAAACAGATAAATTACAAGTCAGAATACGACGCGTTTCGACCTCTTTGGTCTTTTTCAGACATGACAGACAACATTCAAGACAACGAAAACGAAAAAACGAACGATCACTTATCTCCTCAAATTGGGCGCAGAATGGATGTGGAATCATCCCCATCATCTCCTCTCTCTCTCTCTCTCTCTCTCTCTCTCTCTCTCTCTCTCTCTCTCTCTCTCTCTCTCTCTTTCGTCATTTTATGCAGTTATTTTTCTTTTTTTTTTTTTTTTTTTTTTTACCCGTTTATCCATTTATCTATGGTCTGTCTCTTTCAGTCATTACTACTAACATGTTGGGTTATGAGATTTGTCGATTTTTGTCAACTGTCTTGCTCAGTTGTCAGTTCTGCGGAAAGCAGACACACGTAACGTCTTTACAGTACTCTGTAGTTAAAGCATTTAACAAAAGTCTGCACGACGAGATAATCAGAAAAGATGAGCAGGAAGAGCTGTCGGTCTTCGCCTATTGTCAGAGCTCTTTCCCGATTCATACCCCCCCCCCCCCCGCCTCCCCTCCCCATACCCCCCATGCCCCATTAATTAGCGCGATGCCCGGCGGTAAATAAAAGCATGAAGTGGATAGCGTCAGTGTGAATTCTGTGAACTTTTATTTTGTATCCCAAGCTCTGAAGTAAGCTAGTTAGCATTAATTGAATCACAGCTAAAGACGTGATAACAGCGCACGTGCTTTTTTGTCTGATCCTTAGCAAGAGTTGTTAAGTATATAAAAAACACATCATGAAATTGAATAGAGATGAAAGCTCAAATAGATATTGAATAAACGTAGGTATTTCACGCTCACTGTTGAAGTATAGGGATTCTGTACTGTCTTTTGTCATTATTGTCACGGTTATACAACTGACTCTCTCTCTCTCTCTTCTCTCTCTCTCTCTCTCTCTCTCTCTCTCTCTCTCTCTCTCTCTGCGTGCGTGTGTGTGTGTGTGTGTGTGTGTGTGTGTGTGTGTGTGTGTGTGTGTGTGTGTGTGTGTGAGAGAGAGAGAGAGAGAGAGAGAGAGAGAGAGAGAGAGAGAGAGAGAGAGAGAGAGAGAGAAACATCACAGACCATTTATCACCAAAAAGAATGTGTAACAATAGAAAATGAAACGATTCGACGTTTTTTCTCATCTGAGACAAAGTATCTTTTTTATTATTGAAAACTCCATGTGCAAGTAGATCAATTGTTATCTTGTCGTGCAGACTTTTGTTAAATGCTTTAACTACAAAGTACTGTAAAGACGTTACGTATGTCTGTTCTCTATGCAGAACTGACAATTGAGCATGTACTGGTAAAATGTGCTTCAATGAAAACTTTCCTACCTCGGAAGACGTAGAATGCATTTTGCCTGCTTCTAATGTTAAGTTATTTTGGGAACAGTTGGATCTTTTCAACCTGTCAATATATAGATTGTCTGGTTATTTGTTATGTAATCCTATTGTACGTTTCTTGTGTAACTCTCTCTCTCTCTCTCTCTCTCTCTCTCTCTCTCTCTCTCTCTCTCTCTCCCTTCTTTTTTTTTTTTCTTTTTACGTCTTTCAATAAAAAGATTGGATGATGTTAAAAATTGAGAAAGTTTTGATGTTTTTGATGATAGAGTCTAAAATCATCGATACGATGAAAAGACTTTAAATGAAACGACTAAACCAACTAAGAAAAAATAAAACTGAATCACCAGTGACAACAGGAAAAGGTAGTGATTTAGAAAGCAGCGGGGGTCCTGAAGGTTCTTCGCGACTTAGTAATTGCAGACAGTGGTCCAGCAATCCGTGGGTTCACAGCACCCGTGTCTGCAAGCATCAGCTGGGCAAAATGGACAGTTTTCATCCATACTTTCAGGGAAGACGTGAAAAGAGGACCCCGACACAATGTTTTCAGCTGTCGACTATCGATATCTTGGCGACTGACTCATCATGACTGTGTCTGAGGGTTCCAAATGGCGATGCTTGTTTGTGACAGAATAGATCAGGTAAGATTTGGATCTGTTTTACACACAATCCCCACCCGGACCCACCATATCCCTGCTTGTGAATTGGCCTTGTAGCACTTAAATCTGTCATTCATTCGCTCATTCTGTCTGCCTGTCTCCCTCTTAATGATGAGTAGCTGGAAATTTGGATGAATGTGTGCATCACAAATACATCTGTACTTATCCTTGAAGTTTTGTGGGTTTTTTTTCTTTTTCAAGTTTTCTATCATTGCACATATATGCAAAGTATAAAAAAAAATAAGAAAAAAATATGATAATCCATTCTCTCCTTTAGCTTTTTGCCTCGTGTATAATCCATCTAATCTTCCATACAAACAAGATCAGTGATGTGCTAAGGGCTGGAAGTCAAAAAGGGACTCTGCTTATGTGCCGCTTTCTTCTTCTTCTTCTTTGTATTCGTTTTGCTTCCTCTTCTTTCTGTCTTTCTTTCTGTCTTTCTTTCATTCTGTATTTGTTCCTTCCTTCGTCTTGCTCTTCTTCTTTTTTTCTTTTTTTTTTTTTTCTTTTTCTATTTTGTGTCCCTGATGCACCATACAGAAAACGCCTCGGTGGGCCATATTCAGTTTCCGACGGTTTCACTAAAAGGACGTTATGATGACCGGTATGACGTCATTTTGTTTACGTTGGCTGGCGCCAGCAGCAGCGGAGAGGGACCTTTGTTTTGTCAGCTTGTCTGCCTGTCTTTTGAGATGACGACGGCGGCGATGGTGGTGGTGGTGGAGGAGGAGGAGAAAGGAGGGGATGGGGTTGGGAGTTGTGGGAAATGTGTGTGTGTGTGTGTGGGGGGGGGGGGGGGGGGGGGGGGGGGGGGGGTTTAGGCGTGGGAACGGGAGGATTTTGTCACCACGAGCAGTGCTGCGTCGTTACCGTTTAGCCTGTTCGTTGACGGGAGTCCGTTATTGATTAAATAGAGTATTCGCAGAGCCGTAGAGAAACCGCTGCAAAGAATTGGAGGCAACCGCCGCAACACAACACAAGAAAAAGTCAAGTAAGGTTTTTTTTTTTTTGTTTAAAATACCTGATTTGTACTATGATTAATTAAGACGTTATGTGTGTATTTTATCCCCAAAGACGAAATGTGATTACAGCAAAATTAGGATTAAAAAACTCTGGCAAATGTAAAAAATTTTACCGGTGATGATCGACCCTTTTGAGTTACGGTCGAGGCACACACACACACACACACACACACACACACACACACACACACACACACACACACACACACACACACACAGAGAGAGAGAGAGAGGAGAGAGAGAGAGAGAGAGAGAGAGGATGTATTCATTTATTGTTTCCTGTGCAGTTAGCATTAAAGGGTATTTAAGTGTGTGTGTGGCGTCGGTCGGTGAATGAGGGAAGTTTGGGGAAAAAAAAAGCGGGGGTGGGGGGGGGGGGGGGGGGGGGGGGGGGGGAGGGGGGACTTTGTAGATGGGTACGGGAAAAGGGTATACGATTTGATTCTCCCAGAAGACGGTAAGGGTTGGGGGGGGGGGGGGGGGGGGGGGGGGGGGCTAAAAACAAAGGCACTAACTACGAGTTTTATTCGTCTAGTGATCGACTTAATTAATGTTTGTTCACTTTAAAAGGGAGAGAGCCAATGGACAACTGCCCGTGCACACATTTCGTGTGTGTGTGTGTGTTCACACATGTTGTGTGTGTGTGTGTGTGTGTGTGTGTGTGTGTGTGTGTGTGTGTGTGTGTTTAAAAAATGCACAAAATGTGTGTGTGGTCTTTAAAAATGCCTACTAGAAATATTGTAAATAAATCAACATAATAGCCAGTTTCATACTTTTGTTTATTTTCACCTTCAGCAAGTTTTCACTTTTTCTTTCAAACATAAAATTCTTCAGATTGGTAAGTCGATCAAAAACACCACCACCACCACCACCAACAACAACAAGAACAACAACAACAAACAGCAATTGCAACAAAACTAACAAAAACCACCACAGAAAAAAAAAAGTATCACTCTCATCTCTTCCCCACCCCCCACCCCTCTCTCTCTCTCCACTCTCTCCACACACACACACACACACACACACACACACACACACACACACACACACACACACACTCACAAAGGTATTCGTGCGCACTAGCGCGTCTAATAATCTTTTAATGAAAAGACGTAAAGTCAAAACCATTACTTTTGTTTTCATATCTCTGCCTGCCTGCCCGTCTGTCTGTCTGTCTGTCTCTCAGAGAGAGAGAGAGAGAGAGAGAGAGAGAGGAGAGAGAGAGAGAGAGAGAGAGAGAGAGAGACTAGCACGCCATGAACGAAGCAGCGTCCTCTCTATTTGTCCTCAAAAATCGAAGGCAGAAAAGTTGTCTACCCGACCACCGATGGAGCCAGAATCATGCAGCTTAGAAAGATTACAACTCTCCAGATCGAAGAACTTGGTGTGTGTGTGTGTGTGTGTGTGTGTGTGTGTGTGTGTGTGTGTGTGAGAGAGAGAGAGAGAGAGAGAGAGAGAGAGAGAGAGAGAGAGAGAGAGAGAGAGACAGACAGACAGACAGACAGACAGGGAGAGTATATACCGGCAGACAAACGAAGCATGGCGGGGAAGGGTCTGGCACCAGCTTAGACAAACAGAGACGCGCTGAAGAGAGACGAAATTATGAATGGCGCACAAACTGAAGACCAATGAGAGGGAAGGGAGTGGAATGGGGGGGGGAGGGCGGCAGGAAGAGGGCGTGCGGAGGGGCAAGAAATCCTCATGACAACTTTACATGATTAGAAAAGATTTCCTTTCTCAACTCATGGTCTTAAAAAAATAACATTTACATTTTTGTATGAAAGAAAAATTAAATCAAAATTTATCATTTAAATCAAGCAGCACAGAGCGTGAAAGAGAAACCGGGGTGGTCAACTGTCGCGCTTTTTTTTTTTTTTTTTTTTTTAAGATTCTTTTTGGGTCTCTATTTATCTATTCATTTATCAATTTTGGTCTCTATCTCCTTAGCCCGAGAACAGTTCACTTCAGAATGTATTGCGGGAGTCTGGGAGGGAGGGAGGGAGGGGCATATTACTGTCAAAGTGTCTTTTTGTGGAAAACTCATCAACACAATAAAAGACACAGCGAAATGTCAGAGTTCCAAATAAGAGACGTTAGGCAAAAATGGGCGGAAAAATCCTTCCCTCGCAATTTGTAGATAAAAAGGTGAGACTGTCACGCTTTAAAAAAAAAGAAGATGGAGAGCGGGGGCAGGAGGAGGGGGGGGGGGGGGGGGGGGGGGGGGGGGGGGGGGGGAGAGGGGGAGGCACACCGGAAAAAGTGCGGCCCTCTAACAAGATGGAAGTTAAAGATCCTAGGTTAAATACCGTCTCAATGGGTTCGTCCCATACCGTCTCACATGTTCCTTAACACACACACACACACACACACACACACACACACACACACACATATATATATATATATATATATATATATATATATATATATATATATATATTGCTGGCCAATCTGTGGATCTGCCCTTGTGTGTGTTAAGATGCGCCCAATCCGGATCTGCCCTTGTTCCTAGATGTAATGAGTTCCTTCATTTTTGGGCCACAGTCCGTTTCTCTTAAAGAATTAAGATCGGTTCTGGAGTTTTTGGAAAATCTTACTGACAGACAGACAGACAGGCAGGCAGACAGACAGACAGACAGACCAAAGGACATGAATGGACACGTAATCCTCTTGTCGGAGATTACAAAGTGCCAGACGAAGTAAACGAGCGAAGAAAAGAAAAAAACAAACCAACAAACAAAAACAGAACAGGCAAAGAAAAGAAAGTCAACTTTGTGACTTGGCAACGAGGACAAGAGGTAGAGGATTACCTAAACCGTAGGTGATACATTAACGGCCATGTAGTTTTCTTCTCTCTTGATCTGACCTCACTAAAAGACTTGTTTGGAAACCAGTTAAAATGGCCATGAAGATTAAGGGGAAAGAAAAAAATGAGGTGAAGGATGGGGACCTGAGTGCATGGGGAAAAAGGAAGAGGTGGGCTTTTTTTTTTTTTTTTTTGGGGGGGGGGGGGGGGGGGGGGGGGTCTACAGAATAATCGTAGTTTTCAGATCGTGGTGGAATATCTGTTGTCGGTGAAATAAATGTGAAGTACAATCAAGATAATTAAAACGGAAGATTAATAAACTGTGAAAAAAGAAAAGAAAGAAAGAAAGAAAGAAAGAAAAAGTAAGGTGTGGGGAGATGAAAATCACCATTTCTTTTTAAAGGGAAGAATATCCGGATTGCTTAGATACGTGTACAAACTTTATCGCCGACAAACAATCAACATTGCAACCTCCGAAAGGTACCGTCGTTTCTGACTATCCCTCCCCCTCTTCACCCACCTTTTACCCCTCACCCCGGCCCTCTCCACTACCGTGATGGTGATAAACGATGTGATGCCAAGGCTTACAGGTCGAAATTCATTGAAACAAGTCAGTTTTATACCCAAGCACTTTGCCAGTTATTTGATTGCACATTAACAACACCGGTCTCATCATTGTATCATGTAATCTGTCTGCTTCGGAAGTATGTTGACTAGGGGAGGGGGGGGGGGTGATAAGTAGCTTAAATGCTAAAAGCCACAGCAGTAAGGGTATTGTAAAAAGTAGAGAAGGGGAGGGAGGAAAGTGGTGTGGGCTGGCGAGGGTGTAGTGCCCACATATCCTTTTCGCATAAATGATATATCTAGCTGCTTTTTGTTGAAACTCTAACAGGTGTGTGTGTGTTGGTGTGTGTGTGTGTGTGTGTGTGTGTGTGTGTGAGAGAGAGAGAGAGAGAGAGAGAGAGAGAGAGAGAGAGGGGAAAAGAAGAATCTTGATGAGATGATGGTCAAGCACTAAGGAGATGAGGGAACAGTGAAGAAAAAAAAAAACATCATCGCTGTATTACATTAAAGAGTATGTATTTATATCCTTTGCCATCAATGTGGATAGACATGTTGTTTTTTATGTTGTTTATTTGTGTGATCAGTGCAGGCTGAAATGTGTGTGTGCTCCGTAAATCCAAAGACCTTTCGTGTTTGTGTGTGTGTGCACGCGCGCGCGCGCGACAGAGAGAGAGAGAGAGAGGCTCAATTTTTCCCTCATGCTGTTAATCTTAAGAGCGCCGAGTGCTGTTTTCTAAGAGCTAATTAGTTTTCAGTTCTTCGCTTGTTTTTACGTGCAGACAACGCTACAAAAAGCCTGCCCATTGTTTCACCACCACCATTGCCGCCACCGCTTTTTCCAACAGACCTATGAAAAGTGTTGTGGCTGTGGCAGATACACCTAATTCCAAACAGAAAGGGAAGGGTTTCTGGGCAGAAAAAAAAACAAAAACAAACAAACAAACAAAAAAAAACCCAGAGAGTAAGTGACGTTTCTTACGGCTGTGGTAATCCCAACAAACAAGGAATCTTAAGAGCGCCGAGTGCTGTTTTCTAAGAGCTAATTAGTTTTCAGTTCTTCGCTTGTTTTTACGTGCAGACAACGCTTGCTCCCAACTACCACGCCCAACAGACCTATGAACTTGCAGTACAGTAATGCGGTAATGTCGGAGAGGGGGCGGAAGCAGTACCAACTAAACGCCCCATACGATTCTGTTTCCGATCTGTCCTCGTAAGGCTACGATTTTGTTTCCGTTCTGTCCTTTTAAGGCGTACGTTTTTTTACCGATATACACATTTCAGTGTGCCAAGGCACAGGCTCTGAAGCCACAAAGAAAAAAAAAAAATAACGAAAGGTCGTTTGCCTCGATCTCTTTCTTGTCTCAAGGATCTTTCCCCACACAACGCAGCCTTTCTTGCTTTAGGGGGTAGCTCTCTCAAGGCCCGCGGGGTGGGGAGGAGGAAGAAGGAAGGAAGGAAGGAATCCACGTGAGAGCGTCTGGCCCACGTTTCGCCAAACCCCGCCTTCTTCGTTAACGCTCCTCGGCGTAAGGGGAAGGGGGACGGGGGTGTCCAAATCCGCACCAATCACAGCGCGGCACAGCGCGTGGGGTGTGGGGTGCACGCGCCTGTCGCTCGGGTCCCCGCCTCCTGCGTGATTTGATTGGTTCCACCTCAGACTGTCACTTTTCAGCCTAAAACCCGCTGTTCATATAAGATGAGCGATCAGGAAAATTTCATTATTTGGCCTTAATTTTTTTCAGGGAAAATCCCCCACCCTCTCCTCTTCTACAACTACTACTACCACTACTACTACTACCCGTATCGACTGACGAGTTCAACGTGAGAAAGTTGTGATATTAGGCGATTAAACCCGAGAAAGTGAGAAGACTGAAAACGGTGATCTACTCGGTGAAAGTGACACCGACCGCGCCCAGATTTCACCAATGAACGGGTAGGAAAAAACAACAACTCGGCAACGACCCGGCCTGGAGGTACATTTTGTACAACCTGACGACGACGGAGAAGAAACACAAGAAAACAGTTTGTTTCCCCGTTAAGTTCGTTCATGGTTTGTGCCAGCTTGTTTCGCAGACAATTCCGTCGTCGTCATCCTCGTCCTTATCATCGCATACGTCCGTATCGGTGAATCTCTTCAAGTTATCCCTTCTGGAGATCTGCACCGGCCTGCAGGCCACGTGTTTGGATGAGTGCTTCAACAAGCGACGACAAAACCGATACGGCCATCTTGGCTCGGTACTACCATCACTACTACACGAACGTAGTACACAGCCATCTTGGCTGGTACTACCATCACTACTACACGAACACAGGTAGTAGTGGCCACGAGTCCCGTGGGTCTGGACTACCTCAACCGTAGTCTGGTAGCCGGCGACTACGGAACCAGCAGCTCCGAGCGGCGGCGAGGAGGAGGAGGAGGAGTAGGCAGCCACCACCACCACCACCACCACCATCATCACCCTCATCAGCCTCTTCCTCATCTTTCTCAGCTTCATCACGACAGCAGTGCGACGACGACGGCAGCGACGACGACGATGAACCTGAGCGACGATCAGCGTGTGAGCGGGTCGGACGAGAGGGGCGAGGTGAAGAGGAAATGTGACGATTTTCACTCCTTGTACTCCCTGGACACGGGACACGCTACCGGCGCGCCTAGGGGGTTGCCCGACCCCTCCGGTGAGTTGTTTCGGTTGTTTGTCTTGTGGATTGTTTGTGTGCCAACTCTCTCCATTGAACCCGACTCTCTCCGGCGAGTTATTTAGCCAGTCTCAAATATTTTAGAGGTTCCATGAGTGTGTGTGTGTGTGGGGGGGGGGTGGGGGTGGGGGGTGGGGTGGGGGGGGGGGTGGGGGGGAATGGGTGTGATTGCTAAGTTCCCATAGTCTGGTCATGGGAACTAGTGAATTGTTAAGATGTTCACCGTGTTTAGAGCACGGCATCATGGAGGAGAATGGGGCTCATTCCTCCTCCTCCTCCGCCACCTAACCTTTAAATGTAATGGGGGTAGCATTCACACCGCTTGGTGCACAGAGGTTTTCAACCCGAAAAAAAAAAATCCGGGGGGAAAAAACATCAAAAACATATCATGCGTTAAATCCCATTCCACCTCATGGAGAAGAGTAGGCCGTTGGGGTGCCTGTGGCATGGGATGACACACGAAAATAAAATACATGTACACTGGTGTCGTGTTGAGACATCATCCCCGAACACGGAATGTAGCTACCTCAATGATAGGAATAGAAACAGTCTCATAGGCGAAAAAATCCTCACCAAAGGGCAGTCTTGAGAGTTTTGGGGAGAGAGAGAGAGAGAGGAGAGAGAGAGAGAGAGAGAGGGAGGAGGGGAGGGAGATCCTGGGTTTTAGAGAGAGGAGGAGGGGGGGGGGGGGGGGGGGGGGGGATCCGGGTTTTATGCGGGCGTACGAAATGTACATCACCATCTGTTGAGTTTGATTTATTTGTAAACATGTTATGTGACCTTTTTCATTTTAAACGGGCTGAATTCTCGGTGTGAAAAGTAATGTTGCTCTCCTCCTAACGCCACAGTACGGCGTCCCCCGTTTATTTCTGTTTATTGTATTTGTCTGTTTATCTGTTGTCTGTCTGTCTGTCTGTCTGTCTGTCTGTCTGTCTGTCTCTCTCTCTCTCTCTCTCTCTCTCTCTCTCTCTATGCATGAAGGGTTGGGTTGGTTTGCCTATCTTGTTTTTTTCAGGCCCCCGAGTTTTTTACTTTTACCCGGAATTAAACCTCTCTGTTAACCCTGGATTTCAGTAGATGCGCTGGTGGGAAAAAAAATTAAAAAGACAATAATAAACAAATGAAAATAAAAAAAGCGGCATCTTGGTTTACGCTCCTCTCCGAAAGAGACCCCTCTTTCGGACTCGAATTTCAGTCGGGTGTATCAGAGGAAGGGAATAAAAGTACGCCACTTGGGGGGGACCCAGGGACCCGAACACCACAGCCGACCCTCGGATGGTCTGGGTTCCAGGTGTGAGCGTGGTATCCGCTGGGGTCACTTTTGAACTGGTAGTAAATTGTGTAGTTGAATGTCCGTTTGTTGGTGTGTTTACCTTGTTTGTTTGTGGGATAGTTTGTCACCCCTTCTTTCTGATTAAAAAAAAAAACCCCTGATCTGTCCATAGACTTTTGTGTTTGCTCGTGTTTCCTTCTTTTGTCTGTTTATATTTGGTTTCTCTTTTTCATTTTTTTTTCTTTCCCATCTTTTTCCCTTTTACTTTGTGGCGGTAGCAACATTCTCAACTTTCCTTTTCTTTCTTTCTCTCTTGTTCTCTTATCTCCCCACCCCCTTTTTTTTTTTAATTAACTTTTTACTTTACATTCCCTGTTTCATCCCTTTCCCCCTTTTCCTCCTTTCTTTTTTCCTTTTTTGCTTCTCATCTTTTCCCACTTTTTTTTTCAGTCTTCCTTTCTTTTGTTTCTGTTTTAGTTTCTTTCTCTCTTCCTTCATTGGTCTTCTTTTCTTTTCTTCTTCTTTTTATTTATTTATTTTTTTTTACTTACTTTCTTCTTCCCGTTTTTTTTCCCATATTTCCTCTTTTTCGTTTGTTTGTGTTGTGTACACCTTTCTTTTTCTTTGGTCTTTTTTCTTTCTTTTTTTTTTTTTGATCTTTTTCTTGATTCATAACCTTCATTTCTTCCTTCTTCCTTCTGTTCTCTTGCATGTTTTATTTCTTCCTCATTACACATTTTTTCTCCGTTCCTTCCTTCGTTCTGCTTCTTTCTTTTCTCTTTTTTCTCCTTTTTTTTTTCCCCGCATTCTTTCTTTCTTGTTTCCTGTCTTTGTTCATAGCTTTAGCGGTTCTGTCCGCTTTCTTTTTTTTTTTTTTTCCTTTTCTTTCTTTCTTTTTTTTTGTGAGTAGAGGTGGGGGGGGGGGGGGGGGGGGTAATAACTTTTCGAATGAACTTTCGAAATGGCTACACTACTAGTTTCAACTTGGGGTGGTACGGGGTTAGTGAAACAAACAACACAAACTTGGAAATAAAATTTGACAAGGTGTTTTGGAACTTTTTGTTTTCCATTTTCCTTGGGGGTTTTTCGGTTTTTATGCAGACGTGACACTGGAACTCAGCAGAAGATTGGTGCAGATTAACCCTCTTTATCATTTATTATTATTGTTGCTGTTTTGGGGGTTGGGGGGGTATTGTGTTGCTGTGATACCTCATTTCCTAAATGCACAGCAAGAAGCCTTAGTTTGAATATTGTTGTCAGCTTGATTGGTTGATCGCTCGTACCACGCGTTGTATTTTTGACGTAATTAAAGCCAATCTAAGCCCCTACCCCCCCCCCCCCCCCCTGTCTTTTTTTTATTCAAATAAGCGAATAAATAAATGACTGATTAAATAATGAGTAGTACAGATACAAACGAGCAAACATGATTATGGGGTTTTGGCTGACAACTGAATACATATTTGTACTCATATTATTTTTCTTTCGTTCCTGTTTTTTTCTCTATTACTTTGTTTTTTTTTTTTTTTTTTTTTCCACCGTGCGTTTTCTCCCTCGCGCGATTAATTTTCAGTTTCATTTTAGTTTGTCTTCTGGAAATAACCTCTGTTTATCCATTACCTTTCTGTCCGTACATGAGGCTTTGTCAGATGTGTCCCACACCTTCATTAATCTGTTTTGCCACTGGCTCGTCATTGGCCCGGCATTCCTAATTGTTTATTGCGTTATGTAGGACTAGTGTTTAAAAAAAAACTTCAAAAGAAAAAAAAGGTCAGAAAAGAATGATGACCATCTGAAGTGTTGGTGTGTGTGTGTGTGTGTGTCGTGTGTGTGTTGCGCGCGACCGCGCGCGCGGGCGTGTGTGTGTGTGCGTGCGTGCGTGCGTGTGCGCGTACTTTTCTGTCCGTACATGAGGCTTTGTCAGATGTGTCCCACACTTATTAATCTGTTTTGCCACTGGTCTCGTCATTGGCCCGGCATTCCTAATTGTTTATTGCGTTGTAGGACTAGTGTTTTAAAAAAAAAAAAAAAGAAAAAAAAAGGTCCAGAAAAGAATGATGACATCTGAAGTGTGTGTGTGTGTGTGTGTGGGTGTGTGTGTGTGCGCGCTGCGCGCGCGCGCGTGTGTGTGTGTGTGCGTGCGTGCGTGTGCGCGTACGTTTTTCTGTCCGTACATGAGGCTTTGTCAGATGTGTCCCACACTTCATTAATCTGTTTTGCCACTGGCTCGTCATTGGCCCCGGCATCCTAATGTTTATTGCGTTATGTAGGACTAGTGTTTAAAAAAAAAAAAAAAAAAAAAGAAAAAAAAGGCCAGAAAAACGAATGATGACATCTGAAGTGTGTGTGTGTGTGTGTGTGGTGTGTGTGTGTGTGTGTGTGTGTGTGTAAAACCTTTTTGGGGGTGGGGTGGGGGGGGGCTTGGGGGGAGGGGCAGAAGCGTGGAGCAGGAATGGGGGGGGGTTGGATGGTTAGTCTATCGCTGATTGCACTTTATTTCCATGTGCTTGCTGTTAGTGCATTTGATGTTTAAACTCGATTTTCTTCTTTCTCTCTCTCTTTCTCTCTTTCTTTATCCCCCCCCCCCCCCCCTCAATTTCTTATTTTGTTTTTTTCAGTTAATGTACTTACTACCTAACTGTCCCAATAACATTTTATGGTGGGTTGCATTGTGATTTATTGCCTGTTTGTCATTCACGTGATGATGTTTCAGTCTGCAAGGTGTTTTTGTCCAGTCTCTCTCAATGTAGCTGTCTTTCTGGATCTGTGTACCTCTCGTTCAGCACAGTCTGATTCGGAGGGAAGTTTTGTACAACCTCTCTCTCTCTCTCTCTCCTCTCCATCTCCTCTCTCTCTCTCTCTCTCTCTCTCTCTCTGTCTCTCTCTCTGTATGTTTTAACTCGTGATTGTAAAAGTATTAACTATTCTATTGACTTTTCTTCTCTTTTTCTTCCCTTTGTGTATGTGTGTGTGTGAGTGTGTGTGTGCGTGTGTGCGTGTGTGTGTGTGTGTGTGTGTGTGTGTGTGTGTGTGTGTAAAGTTCTTCGCTTTTAGTTGTTTATCTGTTTGGAAATAAAGTTTTCTACCCACTGCTTTATTTCCCAGCCCAATTACGCACCACACACACACACACACACACACACACACACACACACAACACACACACACACACACACGCACACACACACACATACACACACACACAGATTTTGCAAACAAATGTAAATTCCGTGTGAATTTGTCGGACGCAGAACAGAGGCACCATTTTTTTATATCATGGTGTGTTTTTCCTGGATAATTTTGACCGTCAGCCTTAGAGATAATCGGTGGGTAACATTACGATCGCTGTTCCAAACAAAAGCGGCCAATATTGCTTATTCATCGGAAGTAATTATCCAAATTGCCACATTCTAAAACCTCTCTCTCTCTCTCTCTCTCTTCTCTCTCCTCTCTCTCTCCTCTCTCTCTCGTTAATTCAAATTCTAATGTCTTTATCCATTCATTCATTTGTTTTACTTTAGTTTCCATTTGTGTATTTGTTCTCACTGAATTCTAATTTTCAATCACTGAGTTGGTAATGGAGATAACCAAAATACATTATTTGAAATAGTTGGGAAAAAAAAAAACCATTAAAAGAAAAAGTGCTGATGAAGTTTGGTCTAGATTATTTCTCTTTTTCTGTGTTCGTAAACAAAAAAGATGATAATCTAATTAAGAATAATTCTACGACAGATGTACTGAGTGAGGAAACAAATAAGGATATCGGAATGCAATAGATTATTGTTCAGATCATCTTCTTCATCATATGCGGACCAAACATGTGATTTGGTAAATGAAACTATAAATTAGATAGGAAATGGCGGAAAATCTCACGCAGCCTCAGCAGCCTGGTTCATAGTGCGGCGTGCGTCATAATCATTCATGCGTGTTCACCTACAAGCGTCATGTTCATTCCGTCGTGCGTATACATTTATGCGCGTCAGGTTAATAGCACCAGCAGAGATGAGAGATCGCGCCAAAGATAACTGGTGACGTAGTTATTCATCAGAAATAGCAAAAGTATATATTATATATTATATCTATATATATATAATATAATATATATATATATTCCATCACAAACATGGTGTAATTTTTTTACTTTCAGGCGTTCGCGCGCGCGCGCGCGGCGCGCGGCGCACACACACACACATAACACACAAACCACACACACACACACAAACACCAACACACCACACACACACACACACACACACAACACACCACACACACGCACACACACAACACACACACACACACACACACCACTCACCACGCACACACACAGAGGCGGGCGCTTGTAGTATAATTTATGTAGTATTATGCTTGAAATTTTTGTTGTTTGCTGGTTGCTGGGGGGTGGAAGGATGGGTGGTACTTATTTCAAAAAGAATTTTTTTTTAATGATGTCTTAATTAAAAAAAAATAAACAAACAAAAAACAAAACGCGGATTGTGTAGAAACAGAATTGTGTATAAATTCAGAGGGTTAATGGCCAGAAGGAGAGAAGGAGAAACGCCTTCTCTTCTCCTCTCCCCCTTCCTCCATCTCCCTCCCTCCCTCTCCCTCCCTCTCTCTATCTCTCCTGAACATTTTAATATGCATGGAACGTAAGCCTCTTCCTATGCAATAAATCTCTGAGGCAATTTCTGATTACAGATGTGGTCAGAGTAGGAGTGATTTTACATTCAAAATATCATGATGTGGATATAGGTTCCTCTTTTGAAGATACAGAATTGTCTTCCTCCAGATTTACTGCCCATTTAATTATTTTTGGTGTACACTTGTTTCAAAGGCTTTGGGGCCCTTAGGGCCAATACAATTAAATTCATGGAGTTCATGATCTCTCCTCTTCTCTGGTCTCTTCTCTGTCTCTATCTGTCTCTATCTCTGATCTCGGTATACATACGTGTGTGTGTGTGTATGTGTGGGTGTGTGTGTGCTGTGTGTGTGTGTGAGTGGTTCGTAGAGAGAGAGAGGAGGAGAGACGGACCAAGGGGAGAGTCGAGGGAGAAGGGATGGAGAGGAGAGGGAGAGTTGATTTTTGAGAGAGCCCGAAGAGAGATGAGACGGAGCGGGAGAGAGAGAGAAAGGAAAACGAAATCGGTTTATTGAGGCAAAAGAATAAGGCCAAGTCAGTGGCTTTTTCATTCAGCCCTCAAACAAAGGAAAAAGTATGGAAGAGAAAGAGAGATAAAATTGTATGAGAGAGAAAAGTAGTGCATGTTGGGGGCATGGCGGGGGGGGGTGGGGGGGGAGGGAAGGGAAGGGGGGGGAACTGGGGGAACAAATCGGGCACATCTTGACCCCTAAATTTCTGTTAGTACAGGTACAGTTTCCGCAAGTGATGACGTTTTTCACTTTTAAGTGACTATACAGATCTGACTAAATTCGAGAACAAAAGAACAAAGTGGGGCAGGAAAAAAGGGGGAAAAAAGGGGAAATTTAATACGATAAACCAAATCGTTGTCATATACACAGTGGACCAAAAATTCTTGGTCTATGCTCTCAGTGGGAATTCTGTCGTCTCTCCTCTCTCTCTCTCTCTCTCTCTCTCTCTCCTCTCTCTCTCTCTCTATCTGGTCTGTCTGTCTGTCTGTCTGTTTCTTGTCTGTCTTGTGGGATTACAATATTTTAAGTCACAACTCCACGTTTTTCGAACGAAATCATAAGATATGGGGACAGAGTGTACATCTTGCACTCCACTTTTCGGACGAGTGATATGTTTTTTGTTTGTTTTTTTTTTTCAGTTTGCCTTAAAATGAAAGAAATGGTCCCGGTGTTGTTGTTGTGATGATTTATTTTCATTTTCATTTTTTCCGTGGGGTGTTGGTAAGTACAACCAGTGATGTTTACACATGCACTTACTATAGTATGTGCAGATATGTTTTAGTAGTTTTTCTTTCTATCTATTTATTTAATTTGAACTTGTCCCTTGTCCGAGCAAGATGTGTGTGTTTTAGTGTGTGTGTGTGTTGTGTGTGTGTGTTGTGGTGTGTGTGTGTGGTGTGTGTGTGTGTGTGTGTGTGTGTGTGTGTGCGCGCGCGCGCGCGCATGCGAGTTCATGTGTACGTTGTGTGCGTGTGTGGTGTGTGTGTGTGTGTGTGTGTGTGAGATAGTTGAGAGAGAGAGAGAGAGAGAGAGAGAGAGAGGAGAGAAGAGAGAGAAAGAGAGAGAAGAGGACGAGAGAGAGAGAGAGAGAGAGAGAGAAGAGAGAGAGAGAGAACTCGCTGTTTAAAAGAATGTTGAAGCTCAAGTTTTGCCAAAAGATTCACGCAGAAACATAACATTGATTTCCCATTCACACACACACACACACACACACACACACACACACACACCACACAGTATAATAATTTTGGATGGGAAACACCGCTAAAAACGTAGGTAGAAGTTGTTTTCTGGTCTTTTTAACCCTAGTGACTTTAACATAGTGCAGCTTAATTCGGGCACCTCCACGACCATTTTACAAACTCGCTCATCCATAGTTCCATAGCATTTTTTTTTTTTTTTTTTTTTCTTTTTTTCACAACATTATACACTACACTGCATAGAAACCCTTTGGTATAACGTAAACGGCGATCCCCAGCTCGTGGCCATCGACATGCCACACGGGGGGCACGGACTGACCGGAAATATTCTGGCACAAACTGGAGTCGGGGGACCCCGTTACAATGGGTGCACACTGGCGTCATAATGTACTGGTTTTTTTTTTTTTTTTTCTTAGGAAAGCTTTTTTATTCTTCTTCAAGATAATCAGGAAATTTTGTCTGAGCTTTTTTCTTTTTTTAGTAACCCCTCCCCCCCAGATATTTTGCCTGCCTGTTTTGTTTTTTTTTTTTCCTTTTTTTTTTTTTTTTTTTTGTTCATTCGTTTGGCGGCCACAGCAGCTTTATTTTTTATCCTTTGACTCCATTACCGCATACAGTCACTTCAGGGTGACGCCAGGTTTCTTCTTCTTTTCTTTCTTCCCCTCTTTCTTCTCTTTTCTTTTTTCTTTTTTTTTTCCTTTTTTTTCTTTCTTTCTGTCTGTCTTTTTCTTTTCTTTTTTCTTTCTTTCTGTTTTAACATCTTTGTTCTGTTGGTATATTGACACCAGTAACAGTAACAATGCCAAGAAAAGTTACTTCATTGTATTCGTTTTCTCGACTGATAGTAACTGTGTTTTTTTTTTTTTCCCGGGGAAAAAAAGGTGATTGTATTTTATTTCTTTAGTATTCTAATTTTCATGAAGGATGATTCCTGTTTACCTGGGGAAAATAGTGATGATAACTTGTATACATGTGTGTTGTGGCGATTTTCTCCGAGGAAAAAACAACTGCCACCCGCGTTACGAAACCAGCCCATCTTATCTATTTTCAAAGCATGACTTACCTTTTTAATAAGCCAAGCAGTTTTAAAAAGTGCTTTTTCTCACATTGTGTGTATACACAGTAAAGTACTGTGGTAAGATGGTGTTACATGCGAATGTGTTATATACAGTAAGTTCTGTGGTAAGATGGTTTTTACATGCGAATGTGTATACACAGTAAGTACTGTGGTGAGATGGTTGTTACATGCGAATGTGTATACACAGTAAGTTCTGTGGTAAGATGGTTGTTACATGCGAATGTGTATACACAGTAAGTACTGTGGTGAAATGGTTGTTACATGCGAATGTGTATACACAGTAAGTTCTGTAGTAAGATGGCTGTTACATGCGAATGTGTATACACAGTAAGTACTGTGGTGAGATCGTTGTTACATGCGAATGTGTATACACAGTAAGTACTGTGGGTAAGATGGTTGTTTCATGCGAAATGTGTATACACAGTAAGTACTGTGGTGAGATCGTTGTTACATGCGAATGTGTATACACAGTAAGTACTGTGGTAAGATGGTTGTTACATGCGAAAATGTGTATACACAGTAAGTACTGTGGTAAGATGGTTGTTACATGCGAATGTGTATACACAGTAGTACTGTGGTAAGATGGTTGTTACCTGCGAATGTGTATACACAGTAAGTTCTGTGGTAAGATGGTTGTTACCTGCGAATGAACGAAGATCTGAATGGTATATGAAAGCGCAACGAACATTGTAAACTGGAAGTTCATTATACAAATACCATTTATTCTTCTTCTTATTCTTCGTCATTATCTTATTATCAATCAATATTCTTGTTATAAAACTGAGGAAAACGCTAAGCTTCCAATCCGTATTTCCACCGACCACTCGTCTCAAGCCATATTTTTCTCCATCGTGTTTTAACCGTCAAAGATCGAAGTAAAATTATCTAGGATACTCCCCAGATGGTCTACAATGCCAAATAAACACACACGCATTGGCGTACTTCAACTAATCAAGCCTTCATGTTTGATGGAAAGACGATTAAAGAACATAATGGCTACCAGACCAAACGGGTCACTCAATTAAAGAAGGCTACTCACTGTGTTCGTCGATTAAAGACGATTAAACTCTGTAGTGCGGTTTTCAAAAGGCGGGCTACTAAAATAAACTCCAGTGTTGCCAGTATTTCAACAATATTGAAAAGGAGGCGCTGTTCTTGTGTGGGCAGGGAACAAATTAAGAACGCATTTTTTTTTTTTTTTTTTTGTTTCTTTCTCCCGACGTTTTTTTGTTTGATGTTTTTTTTTAATCTATAACATGATATATGTTACGCTTAATGTTTTATTAGCGGCAAAAAGTAAAATCAAGTTAATCGAAAGTTCCATTTTATGTCTTTCCGAGTCGCATATAGAAGATACACTTTGTGTTTCTAGGAATGAATCCTGCCACAGAACCTCATGCTATTGGACGTTAGTCTCACCATGTATACCAATCCTTCAGAGGCACACCTAAACGCCGCGCCAAACGTGCACCAGTGGGGAGAAAGTTGACAATACACGGCCAGTTGCATATCAGACTAATACATAAACATGAGAGAGAGAGAGAAGAGAGGAGAGAGGAGAGAGAGAGAGAGAGAGAGAGCAGCCGCCGTGGCGAAGTAGTTAGCGGGTCGCGGACTCCCCCGTCTGGAAAGTCGTTGGGTTCGATTCCATCAGAGTCATGTGGGATTTTTCTGCTCCGACCGGCTCCTACCCAGAGTTGAGTTTGCTACGGACTCAGTTGGGAAGACCGAGTTTCATCCATTAATGGATGCGTTTCTGAGAGTGTGCTCAAATTTCCTGACCAACACTGCAGGTGTCTGTATCTCTCGGGCCTGGTTGACGCCGGGATATATTATGAAAGGAAGCGTAGAGTACAGCCCTGTCATGTAGTCTCAGACCGAAATGGAAATCCGTAGCATCATCTTTAATCATCCTCATTCTCATCGATCAGCATAAAAAAAAATGTCTCAAATTCTGTGGCCCTTCATGCCCTGCTCTCATGGTGACCTCAGTTTTCGATGTCCTCACTCACGTCTGTGGCCTTGGTTTGTTCCGTCGGGGTCACCGGTATCGGCGTCAGTCTAGGACTATTTGGAATCTTCCTCCACCCCACCCCCACCTTCAAACAAGAGAGGGTTATTCAGGCTTTTCCTCTGCCTTTTCCCAACACGCACACCCGCATTTAAAAGAAAATTTGGGTTAGCCTGCATATTTACATCCCCTCTCCCATTTCCTCCTATATACAGTCAGCTGGTTTAGACAAAGTGTAGTTCTAGACTCTTCTCAATAGATGGGCCTCCTACTTCCCCTGCCCCCCCCCCCCCCCCCCCCCCCCCCCCCCCCCCACACACACACACACACACACACCTGGTTCACTAACAGAAAGTCTGCGCTGCCCCGTGTTGTGCCGTTCTTATTTCTTCTTCTTGGTGCTAAACTTGGCTGTGATGATGCGGGAGTTGACAGGTTCCCAGCCGATGAGTGCCCGCTGCGCCTCTGGTGTCAGCATCAGGGCCACGCCTTCTGTATGGGGCGCTCCGTCTTCTGTGTGTCCCGAGTACAGCAGCAGCTCTCCAGGTGAAAGTCTCAGCTGTCCTGTCTGTAACCACCTTGTCTCACTCAGTCCTAGGACTCCTATGTTGTAGGTCTTCATCTCTCTGCTATCTGGATGGTTCTGCCTGCTTCATACATTGTCCTGATGTTCCAAGTGGCTATCCTTGTTGATTTCCTGAGGGTCAGAAGGGGAATCGGTCTTGCAGCTTCCTCTCGGCTTTCACTGCCTGACGTCATGAGTCTCCGGGATGGAGACCCTTCCTCTCCCAGGTGAATGTTTTGGTTTGATGTTGTCGATGCTTCTGTAACTTGATTTTTTTTTTTATAGGAAGGGGGTGTTAGCCCTTCGCAAACCCCTTTATCCTCGGGGCGAGGTGGTCCAGCCTTAGTCGCCTCTTACGACATGCATGGCAGGCAGTGGGTCTATTCTATGCCAAACCCCAGAGTGCGACAATAGACTGTATTATCCTTCTTCTCTTTCCGCTTCATTCTTCTCGTGACCCGATTTGACTGATTGCTTGATTTTCAGAATTTTCACGACCTGTCTGGACCGCAAATGTTTTCGGCTGTTTGGCATTCTCAAAGTTTTCTTTAGAAGACTTTTATATAGTTATTCATTTATATTCAAATCCCCAGGGCCTGCAAGTATAAAGTGTCACTAGTCGCACTTTTTGTTTATTTTTTTCCCCAGTTCAAAATACTTTCCCCGTCGATTAAAAGAACAGTATTTTCCCCCCAAATTCGTTAATTCATTGCCGCTGTAGTCTCTCTTGCTTGCTCCCTCCAGTCCTCGCCTCAGCCTATACCACCCCCCTCCCCCTTAAGCCGCCGCGTCTCTCCCTCCCCTTCCCTCCCCTCAGTCCCACCTGCCATTCTTTCTCCAGCACAATCTTAAACTATCTAAAGCTACTGATGAGGGTAACAGCTCTGCCGATGCTGAATTAGGTGTGATAATATGATTGTTTCTGGGAGATGAGCTTGGAAATCGGATTATGTTTGTTGGAGTTTCTGACGGATGTTGCAACTAAGAAGCAATGTCGTCCGCGTATGAAATTCCTTCCTTCTTTTATTTTTCTCTCCCTCTCTTGTTTTAAACTTCACGGATTGATTGATTCATGTATTGTTTTCCTTCATTCGTTCGTTCATCTATCCTCTCATTCATTCATTTATTCATTTTTTTTTTCATTGATTTGTCCGTTTTTATTTTTTGTTTGTTGCTTTTTATTTCCATTGTTTCTTTTTATTTCCTTACCCCCCCCCCCCCCCCCCCCTTTTTTTTTTTTTTTCGCCTGCCGTCTTTGATTCCATCACTTGATTTATTTTTTCATCCATCTGTCCTTTCTTTCTTCTTTTCTTTCCCTCATTTTTCATCCTTTTCCTCCCTTCTTCTGACTTCTTTGCTTTTTTTTTTTGCCTTCTCTTTTCTTCATTTTTTTTTTTTTTTTTCTTTTTTCTCTTCTCCGATCCCTCCATCCCCATCGGTCTCTCTCCCCATTTTGCAGCAGCATGAATGTAACAGTGATAACAGAATAGAAGGTCGAGGCACAGCGTGTTTTTTTTTTTTTTTTTTTTTTTTTTTTTTTTTTTTTTTGTCATGCTTGCACCACATTTGTGGTCGAGCGCGTGTGAACACGATCGCTCGTCGTCTGAACCGACAAACGTTCACTGTACACCTGTGTAATTAACATGGCTGTATTGAAAGTATAGTACTCCACGGGTCCAAAGAGGGGTCTCTAGACGTCATCAAATGTGGGACCGTGTTGCTATGGTTCATTGTGGTTCAAGGGCGGGCTCACGTGCGCGCATTATGTGAGGGGATTGGGAGGGGGGAGGGAGGGGGGGGTGGGTGGTGGCGGGAGTGGATGAGATAGGGATAGAGAGAGATGGGAGGATGAGGATAAGGATATGTGTACGTGTGTGTGTGTGTGTGAGTGTGTGTGTGTGTATGTGTGGTGTGTGTGTGTGTGTGTGTGTGTGTGTGTGTGTGTGTGTGTGTTCGTGAGAGAGAGAGAGAGAGAGAGAGAGAGAGAGAGAGAGGAGAGGAGATTAGAGAGAGATGAGAATAGGCTAATCGCATGTTAAATGCACCCACCACTATCTCGCTGAGTGAAAATATTACGAATACAAATATGTACACCAACTAAAGAAAAAGTAGTGATATGGATGAAAATAAACAGTTACATGAATAAATAAGAGATAACAATCGAATTAGCAAATTGCGGGTAAATATACTGAAAAAGTTTTAAAGCGCGCGCGCCATACACACACGCACACACGCGCTCGCGCTCGTCATACACAGACAGACACAGAAAGAGAGAGCAAACGGAAAAAAAAATATTTTCCCAATTTGTTTATTCTAGTCTTCTTTTTTCCCGATAGAAAGTCATTGAGAGAGAGAGAGAGAGAGAGAGAGTGGAGGGGAGGGGAGAGAGGGAGAGAGAGAGAGAGAGAGAGAGAGAGAGAGAGAGAGAGAGAGAGAGCATGTACTTGCAGGTGGTTCCGAAAGCAAAGGGGGAGAGATTGAAAGAGAGCGGAGAACCGATAGGATTACTTAACTATGATAAAAATAGTCTGAAAACAGACCGTAATCGGTGAAGTAACATAACTAAAAACAGAACGTGATTATCATAGTAGCACTACTGTAAACGGACCATGACCATCTTGTAATATTATTTAAAAACAGATTATGGTTGTATATGTGATATTTTTTTTTACTATCTGATTTATCACGAAAACATTAAGAGATCATTATTGCAAAAATGTTTACTGGAAACACGGGTACATAATTGAAAAAGGCTATGGTTGTCATTGTGACATAATTGAAAACAGGACCAAATCATCATTGTAACATCACCCGAAAACACCGTGGTTATATCTTCGTGGCATTACCATTACTGAAAACACCAAGATTTTATTATAGACCAGATGATTATTGCATAAATCAACATTTCTAACAGACACCATGGTTACCATCGGAAAACCATACACTAAGGACGCGCGCCGGCCGCACACTACACTGCACCCTCCTTCCCCACCCCCACCACACCACGCGCACACGCACACGCACACATCATACGCACGCGACACACACACACACACACACACCCAACACCACACACACGCGCGCGCACACGCACAACGCACACATACGCACAGCACACACACACCACAACAACAAACACACACACACACACACACACACACACACACACACAACACGCTCTCTCTTTCTCTCTCTCGTCTCTCACTCACACACAGACACACACCACATACAACAGAGACACACACACAGACACACACAGACACAACACCGCACACACACACACGCACACACTCACACACACACACTCACACCACACACACACACACACACACACACACCCACACACACACAAACGCGCTCTCTTTCTCTCTCTCTCTCTCACTCACACACAGACACACAACGCACACACACACACAGACACACACCGCACACACACACACCCACTCACACACACACACACACACACACACACACACACACACCACACTCACACACACACACACACACACAACCAACACACACTCACACACACACAACACACACACACACACACTCACATAACACACACACACACACACACACACACACCACACACACACACACACACCACACCGCGCCTGCGACAGGATGTCCGTCCATCACACATGAATCAGCATTACCATTGGATTTACGACGTGTGGGTCAGTGGGTCTTAAACAAAAGTAAATTCTGAAACAATCAGCGTTCGGAGAGAAAACATCGCAAATATAATTAAACCGTAACTGGCGCCGTTCGGCTTATAAGAAATTTGACCTAACATTCATTTGATGTAAGCTTGCCTTTTAGCTGCACAATGTTTTTTTTTTCTTTCTTTTCCTTTAAAAATAATCTTTGTTTAAGAAAAAAAAGACACAAATAATAGATCGTACATCATATAACTAAATTAAATAGTTGAAAGGAAGATTAGAAGGTAAAGTCGGTGATTTCGATCAGCTTACGTTGTGTGTTTTCTGTTATGTGATAATATCAACGAAAAGGAAACCAACGTGCCCAGTGCACTGCAGAATGAAGTGAATTGAAAAAAAAAAAACAACAAAAAACACAACAAAATAAAACAAAATAAAACCACACTCACAAAAACAACAACCAACCACCAACAGGGCGAGTCAAAAAGAATGCCAGTCAAAAAGAAAAACTTTACCAACGCGCGCCGAGTTTCAGGTGGGCAGAGCGTTACTGCCCTGCCTTCTCTCGTATCACAATCCCTCCATTCTTCTCTTCACTTCCCATCATCCTCCCACACCACCCCTCCCCTCCATTCCCCTGTACTCCACTTGGGGCCCTGCATAATCTCACGGACAGACACACACGCTGATAAGCCACACGACAGAAATAACAAACAAACAGAAAGGTGATAAATCACGAATAAAGCATAGAGCGGTACTTCGTCCATTTTAGGATACCGGACTCGATTATAATATTTTTACACCCTGCCACGCTTGAACCTGGCTCGATCCATCTTTTAACTCTCTCTCTCATCTCCTTTCCCTCTCCTCCTCCTCGATTTCTCACCGTCCATCTCTATCCTCCTCTCTCCTCTCCTCTCTCTCCTCCTCTCCTACCGCGTTCCTCTCTCTTCTCATCTCTCATCCTCCTCTCCCCGCTCCTCCCGCCTCTCCCTCTTCGCCCCCCGCACCTCTCTATCTCTCACTCTCCTCTCTCCCCCCCCCCTCTCTCTCCCCCCCTCCCCCTCTCCCTCTCCTCTCCTCGCCCTCTCATCCGGCTCCTCTCGCTCGTTCCTCCCCCTCCTCTCGTCCTCCCCTCCCCTCTCTCCCTCTCCTCTCCCCCGCCCTCCCCCCAGCTCTCCCCCTCCGCACATCGCTCCCTCCCCCCACTCTCTCTCCCTCTCCTTCTCCTCCTCCCCTCCTCCCCCCTCCCCCATCCCATCTCTTCTCATCCTCCTCTCTCCTTTCTCTCCCCTCATCTACCTCTCCCCCCTCTCTCCCTCTTCCTCTTCCTGTCCCCCCCCTCTCTTCTCCCCTCCCCTCTCGTCTCTCTCCCTCTCCGCCTCTCCCCCCCCCCCTCTCTCCCCTCCCTCTCTCCTCTCCCTCTCCTCTCTCCGCTCCCTCTCCCCCCCCTCCCCCCTCTCTCTCTCTCCTCTCTCCTCCCTCCTCTCCTCTCCCCTCTCTCTCGCTCTCCCCCCTCCCCCCTCCCTCCCTCCTCTCTCTCGTCCCTCCCTCTCTCTCCTCGTCACTCTCTCCCCCCTCTCTCTCTCTCTCCTCTCCTCTCCTCGTCTCTCTCTCTCTCCTCCTCTCTCTCCCCTCTCGCCCCGCTCCCTCTCGCGGCCCCCTCTCTCCTCTCCCCTCCTCTCCTTCTCACTCTCTCCCCTCCTCCCCCCCTTCCTCTCTCCCCCCCCCTCTCCCCTCCTCTCTCTCGCCGTCTCTCCCCCTCTCTCCTCTCTCTCTCTCTCCCCCCCCCTCTCTCTCCCTCTCTCTCTCCCTCTCTCCTCTCTCTCTCCTCCCCTCTCTGCTCCCCTCTCATCCCACCTTCTCTCCCCCCTCTCTCCTCTCGTCCCCTCTCCCCTCTCTCTCTCTCTCTCTCTCTCTCTCTCTCCTCTCCTCTCCTCTCTCTCTCTCCCCTCTCCTCTCCTCCCCCCCCCTCGCCTCTCTCTCCCCTCTCCCCCCCCTCTCTCTCCCCCCCCTCCTTTCTCCACTCGCTCTCTCTCCTCCCCACCTCTTCGTCCTCTCTCTACCTCTCTCTCGCTCTCCCTCCATCTCTCCTCTCGCTCTCCTCTCTTCTCTCTCTCCTCTCCCCTCTCCTCCGTCTCGCTCTCTCTCCTCTCCTCGTCTCTCCCTCCCCTCCCCCCCCCCCCTCCCCCCCCCCTCGCTCTCTCCCCCCCCCTCTCCTCCTCTCCCCCGTCCCTCGCTCTCTCTCTCTCTCCCCTCTCTCCTCCTCTCTCTCCTCTCCCTCTCTCCTCTCCTCCCCCCTCTCTCCGCTCTCTCCTCTCTCTCCTCTCCTCCCCTCTCTCTCGCGGCCCTTCTCTCCTCGCTCCTCCCCTCCTCCCCTCCCCCCCCCACCTCTCCTTCCCTCTCTCCCCCTCTCGCTTCTCCACCATCCCCTCTCTCTCTCCTCCCCTCTCTTCTCATCTCGTCCCCTCCTCCGTCTCTCTCCTCCCCCCCCCTCGTCTCTCCTCCCCCCACTCTCTCCTCTCTTCTCCCCCTCTCTCTCTCTCTCTCTCTCTCTCTCGTCTTCTCTCCCTTCCGCTCTCCTCTCTCCCACCCCCCCCCCCGCCCCCCCCTTCATCTCCACCTCTCTCTCTCTCTCTCCTTCTCTTCCTCCCCCATCGCGCACTCCTCCTCTTCTCCTCTCTCACTCTCTCTCTCTCCTCTCCCCCTCTCTCCTCTCTCTCCCCTCTCTCTCCTCGTCTCTCCTCTCCCCACTCTCTTCTCTCTCTCCTCCTCTCTCTCCCCTCCCTCTCTCCCCCCCTCCCCTCTCCTCTCCCCTCTCGTCTCTCTCTCTCCCCCTCTCTCTCTCCCCCTCCTCTAATCTCTCTCTCCCTTCTCTCTCCTCTCTCTCTCTCCACCCCCCCCCTCTCCTCTCCTCTCCCCGCTCGTACCCCCCCTCTCCTCTCTCTCTCCCTCCCTCGCTCTCCCTCTCTCCACCCCCCCCTCGCTCTCTCTCTCCTCTCTCTCCTCCTGCTCCTCCCTCCCCTCTCTCCTCTCCTCCTCTCTCTCTCCTCCCCCTCTCATTCTCTCTCCCCCTCCTCTCTCCGTCTCTCCCTCATCTCCTCCCCCCCTCCCCCCCCTCTCCCGTCTGCCCCCCGCCCCCCCCTCTCCCTCTCTCTTCCCCCTCTCTCCCCCTCCGTCTCCCCCCTCCTCTCTCCTCCTCTCCCCCTCGGCCTCATCTCTCTTCTCTCTCCTCTCTCCTCTCCTCCCTCCTCTCTCTCTCTCAAACTCTCCCCTCTCCCCTCTCTCCCCGCTCCCCCCTCCTCCCCTCTCTCCCCCCCCCCCCCTCTACCCCCCCCCCCCTTCTCGCTCTCCCTCCCCCTCTCCTCCCCCCGTCCTCTTCTCTCTCTCTCTCCTCCAGCCTTCGTCTCCTCTCTCCCTCTCTCTCTCTCTCCTCCCCCCCTCCTCCTCCTCCTCTCCTCTCCCGCTCTCCTCTCTCTCTCCCCCCCCCCTCCTCCCTCTTCTCCCCCCCTCCTCCATCCCTCTCCCCCCTCTCCGCCCCTCTGGGACTCTTCTCTCTCCCTCCCTCTCTCCTCATCATCCTCCTCCTCTCTCTCCCCTCACCGTCTCGTCCTCTCTCGTCCCTCCCCCCCCCCCTCTCCCCGCATCTCTCCCCCCTCTCTCCCCCTTCTCTCTCACCCTCCCTCTCTCCCATCTCTCCCCTCCTCCTCTCCTCTCTCTCCCCCCTCCATCTCTCCCCCTCTCTCCTCATCCTCTCTTTCCCTCTCTCCTCTCCTCCCCTCTCTCCTCCCGCTTCCCCCTTCCCCCCCCCTCTCTCTCTCTCGTACTTTTCCAGTTACCATAGCAATGCCCCTTCCCCCCTCCCTTCCCATCTCTACCCACACTGAGATCTGTCCACCAGTTGTGTGTGTAAATTGTAATGATATCAATTGGCATAGGGGAAAAAAAATCACAGTTCTAGGATGGAAGTCGCCCACATGAATAGTAGCAGGAAACTTAAAAGAAATAAATAAAAGAGAAGGTAAAGGAAAGACGGAAGAGGTTTGGTGGCCAGGGAGAGAGATAGGAGAAGAAGAGCAGGAAGTAGTCGGAACAGGTGATAACAATATAGGAACAGACAGGAGAAGAAAAATAGGAAACGGCAGTACTGAACAGGCACGAAATGCTAAAAAAAAAATGAAAAAGAAAAAAAGGGAAATGCTAACAAAAAAAAACAAAACAAAAAAAAAAAGGACAAAGCAGGAGAAAGATTAACAAAAATGAGAAAGGTTAACAAAAATCAGAAAAGGTTACACAAAAGTGGGGAAAGTCAATCTTTTCGTCCTCTCCCCCCCCCCCCCCCCCCCACCCCCTTCTCCCCTAAAAAAAGAAAGTCGGGGGTGGGAAGGGGGGTGGGAGTAGAAAATAGAAATGGTCAGAAAGGCAGAATAGTGAAAACGGTGAAAAAGAAAACGCAAGAAAATTGCTGAATAATAGGATACGCTACACACACACACACACACACACACACACACACACCCACACACACACACACACACACACACACAACACATACATACATACACCCACACACACACACACACACACACACACACACGCACGCACGCACACACACACACACACACACACACACACAGCCAACAAACAAACCAGGGAAAGTTAGACAAAAAAAACGAGAAAATCTAAACAAAAAAATGAAAAGCTGGACCAACAAAACAGACAAAAGCCAGAAAAAATATTAAAGGATAGAAAAAAAAACAGGACGGCCAGAAGAAAACGAAGAAGTGAAAGCTAGACAGAAAATATGATTAGCTAGATAACATAGAAATCAAGACAAAAAAAAATGGTAAGCAGAAAAACAACTAAAGAAAAAAAGCCAGAACAAAAAGCAGGAAAAGCCAGGTAAAGAGAAAAGTGTGGGGGAAGAGCGTAGGCTAAGGAAAATGGAGTAGCTGGACAAATTATAGGAAGAGTAAGAATATCTTAAAAAAAAAAAAAAAAAAAAAAAAGATGAAATAGGAAAAGCCAGAAGAAATGGAACGCTGGACAAAAATCAGACACTAGAAAAAATAGAGAAGTTAGACAAAAATAAGAAAAAAGTTAGAAATGAAAAAGAAGAAGCTAGACAAAAATAATGAAAGCTAGCGGGGTTAGAAATAGGAAAAAAGACGGGGGGGAAGTAGAATAAGAAAACCAGAGGAAAACCTAGGTGAAAAAAAAAAAAAAAAAAGAGACGGGCAGAAACATACACGTGAAGGACGGAGAGGGTAGAATTTAGCAAAAAAACAGGACAGGGAAAATTGAGAGAACTAAGTGTCGCATTATACTCTCTGTTTTTTGCTTTTTTTTTTTTTTTTTTTTTTTTAATGTTGTCAGCACTCACTATAGAGTGTCGACAACTCAAAAAGAAAACAAATCTGAAAGTAAGTCTGATAAGCTCTTTCTTTTCTTCGGTACAGTCTAAATAGAAACTTCCTCCGACTGGCAAACATTCTTCGAAGGATTTTCTTACCGTTTCGCACCAATAGCGCCTGTCTATTTCCGTGCAAACAGCTCTCGCATCAAAAAATTATTGAAGTAGTGACTGCTGCACTCGTTTCAAATAGGTAAAGGGAAAAGATGGTAAAAAGAGTACCTGGAGAGGGGATGACCGACGTTTCGTGTCGTAGACACTTTCAACAGGGAATTTTCCCTTTTCCCTTTACCTATAGCTCTCACATCAACTGAACTTTGGTGCTTGTAGTTTCCTCTTTTCCGCTACGCTCTTTGACTCTGCCCCCCCCCCCCCCCCCCCCCACACACACACACACACACACACACACTCTAAATTTCTAGCTCTTTCTCGCGGTTTGTTCATAGTTTTCACGCGTTTATCTGTTGATGGGGTGAGGTGTGGTGAAGGAGGGAACTTCCTATTTATTCATTGATTGATGAGTACACTTGCGATCGTATGACGGACGTCGGAACTGCTGTGCTAATCCCAGGGTTCAAGTTGCACGCTTGCTTTCAAGACGATGGCTCGTTCCTTGAGTCAATATCAAAGGCAGGCATTTTCGGTATCCATCTCAAAACCTGGTTTTGTCCTAGGGGGTGCCAGTGTGGTTTTTGTTCAGCTCACATGCATGCTGATGACTTTGAACAACATAGAAATACGTGAATAGAGAGAATCTGGCTTGGAGAGCAGTACCTAGAAACCCAGCTGAAAATGAAGAGAGTGCGAGTTCCAGTGCCGAAGTCTAAAATTAAAACATGACTGAAAAAATGAATAAATAGATAGATAAATAAATAAAGAAGAAATAAAAAGGCAGCTTCGCTGTCCATCTGCATAATGTTATCATTCTGATAGCACCAGCGTAGTATAAGACAGTCCTTCCACCGCCCTCTCCCCAGACTGTTCCAAAATGGTTATCCCCCTTCTGTGATGTTACCGAGTTGGGCGTAGAAGTTAAAAACTGCATGAACCGAATCGATCGTCTGAATGCGTTAAAAACAACAACAAAAAGTCGTTATCTATACAGAAACAGTCGTTAAAAACTGGTGCTTTGTCCCTGTTTGCCTGTTTTGGTCGTCGGTTTGTTTGGTTTGCTGATGTTGTTTGTTCGTGCTTGCTTGTTTAGGGGGTTGGTTTTGTAGTTGTTGCAGTTGTTGTTGTTGTTAGTTGCTGTGTTTAGGCTGGCGACGGAAGGGAAAGTGGAGGGGAAAGGGAAGGGAGGGTGCTTAGGACCAGTGCGTGTGAAGGACCGCTCGCCTGCGTGTTTGCACGCACTATCTGGATCACCCACACACTCACAAAATGCAATTGGGTGATTTTTTTTTTCACACTCTATTTGAAATAATGATGTTAATTAAAATATATTGACAGAGTTGTTCCGGAGAGAGATTGACAGGGGAAGAGGGGATGGAGGATGATGGGTGAGATAGAAGGGGAGTTGGGAGGAACTGATATCTTTTCTAACGGTGGTACCCCCTCCCCCCCCCCTGTCCTGCATCCTGCATCCCCCCCCCCCCCCCCCCCCCCCCACGACTGATACAGAATTTAGAAGAGAGGACACAATTCAAAATGAAGACAAGCGTACAAAGAGGAATGTAAACAGTAGCGTCTTTCTGCCTACACAGGTGCAAACTAAGCAAGAAACTGTTTTGTGGGGGGGGAACGTTCTTTCCTCTGTTAATGGAGAAAGGAGGACAACTTTAGTGCCCACCCAGACTGCAAACATTATTCATCAGATGAAGGGTTTGACAAGATTTTATGCAGTTACGGTTGGGTTAACGCTAAGCTAGGGTTATGATTAGGGTCAGACGAGGGCCAATGATTCCGGCGTTGAGAAATCTTTCGTTTTTTCCTTCGCAAAGTTCCTATCTCCTATGCATAAACGCGCTGCCGTTTGGAAGTGTAGAGGCCAACGGATCGATGGACCGGTTGACGGGACGGACTGACATTTCCCTTGAGTGACGGAGTTGGCGCAGTCTCCAATGTCGTCCGCTATTGGGCAAACAGTGGCTGGTTTCTGCGCGCATTGTCGCTGGTGGTTGGCTGCATTCGGGTTTTAACGTCCACACCCTCGCTAGGTTAAAATGTCAGACGACAATAACCGCTTAGACTAGAGAGTGGGTCGGAAAGAAGCTGTCTAGCACTACACTAGGACCATCAGAACGACATTTGTGATGAGCAGGGAAAATTGCCTTTTTTTCCTCCATGTATTGGTCGCCGAAAGGATTTCGAACTCGCAACGTGTGACAGCTTTCTTGGTGATCTTACTAGTGGGCCAGGAGGGTGTCCCATTGCTGCCTCACCCACACTATCTACAATACTGGTCAGCACTGATGGACTGATTGACAAGGTGACTGATGGACTAATGTACTGACTGACAGACTGATAAACTGAATGGTGAATCAATAGACTGATTGAAAATAAAACACGATTGACTGACTGACGGACTGATTGACAGCATGCTTCATTGAGAGGTTGACCGATGGATCAGTTGACTGATAGATAAACTGATTGACAGACCGAGAGACTATTTGACGGGCTGATGGACTGATTGGCAGACTGATGGACTGATTGACTGACAGATGGACTGATCGGCAGACTGATGGACTGTTTGACAGACTGAATGACAGATTGACAAGGTGACTGACGACCTAATGTTATGATTGACGGACTGACTGGCAAACTGAAACACAAGCATACTTCAGTGGATACTAGATTAGTGCTGCGATTAGGAAAAAGTGTAGATATAATAATCACCCACCTCCCTTAAGCATAAGCGCAAGCTAGACGAATCAATTAGCAGTAACTGCAGCAGCAGCGGCGGTCGTGGCAGTGAAACGTCGCCCAAATACATATGAATCGAACAGACGGTCATTATCTTAGGGACCGACGAGAAGGTTGAAAGTGGGAGGTAAAGGCAGTGGGAGAGAAGTAATCAGCTAATAATTCAATCAACTGATCCATCACTCAGTCACTAGCTTAAGAAAGAAAGGTATAAAGAAAAGTTGTGTGATTTCAATTCTAGTCGAAGTGTACAAAGACATGAAGTGTCAGTCTGGTTCTAACTTCGTCGGTCAGTCAGTCTCACCCCTCCCTCATGCCCCATCCCTCATGCCCCATCCTTTCTCCTTCCTTCCCACCTTCCCTTTACTCTCCACTCCCCTGCCTCTTCCACTTCTCCCTCTATCTATCTGTCAAACTCTGGCTTCCTAGTACCTTGCTACCTCCCTCTATCGCCGTTCCTCCTCCTCCCATCCCCCCCCCCTCCCCGACTTCACTGTTACTCCCTTACCCCTCTGCCTAGTAACACGGTGACGAGACAAGAACAATCTTATTTGGGGGTGCTGCGGAAATCTGATTGTTCATAATTGATTCGACCATTGTGCAAGGCCGCCCCGTTACCCAAACCTGTAGCGAGACAACGCCACGTTATGGTATATACTGCTCAGCGCCGCCACCCCCCCTCCCCCACTATACCCTACCCCTCTTCATCCCAATCCCGCCCCATCCTTCCCCCTCCTCATCCCCTTAACGTTTCCATCAACCTTCCCCTTCTCCGTCCTCCTCCTACCATCCTATTTGCCATAGTTTGTCCCTCGACTACGCAAGATTTTTTCCCTCTACCCCCCCCCCCCCCCCCCCCCCCCCCCCCCCTCTCTCCCAGCCGTTGTCACCACGTTGTTTCTCTTCTTCCTCTCACTCCCACCCCCTCCCTCCCTCCCTCCCACCCTTGCCCGCCCATCCAATTCCCTCTCCCCCCCCCCCCCCCCCCCCCCCCCCCCCCCCCCCCCGCTCCTCCCTCCCTTCTTCTACCTGCCCATGAAGCCGTGTTAATGAAGATAACCCGATATACTTGTGGCAATAATTCCATTTTCACACGAAGGGGTGATACAATTTGAGGGCAGTATTGAATTATGGCCGGGCAGGATCAAGGGGCCTGGTTCATCAAGCCACCCAACTAGAAACCCCGCCACTCCCTTATTGCCCCCCGCATACTCCGTGCAGACCGCTGGATGTCCGCAGCTTCCTTCGGCAATGCTTCCTTCAGCGCCTTTTCCTCCTCCTCCTGCTGCTGCTGCTGCTGCTGCTGCTGTTGTTGTTGCTTGCTGATACTGCGTGTTGGTGCCTGCTTGGTTGACTTTGATCTTGGACTGGGCTGGACTTACTTGATTGATACGATTTTAAACAGTTTCGTTTGTTTCTTTTGTGTGTGTTTTTTTTTTTTTTTACGCCCCTCGCCTCATGTGGATTGCGTGTGTTCAGGGGGTTGGGTTTTGTTTCCGTGAGCGTGGATTTTACGAAAGGAGAAAGTTCAAGGACATGTTAACGCAGGGACTTTTTTGGTTCAAATCGGCAATACAGAACACAAATTTCAGTCATCAATGGTGGTGTTTTCGACAAAGTTTTCTTTGGTGAGTGATTTTGCCTTTCTCTTCTTAAAGCAAAAATAGGCCTACTCCGCATCAGAACTGGACGTAAAGATTTGTGTGTGTGTGAAGTGACAGTAACGGAGAAAGTAAAGAAGTAATGGTAGTTTCAAAACGCGGATGGTTTTTTTTTTTTTTTTTTTTTTTTTTTTTTTTATTGAAGGTATGCCGACTGTTGCCTTCGTCACCTTAGCTGTCATCATTATCTTCGCCATCATCGTCAACTTTCATGGATAGACTTTTTTTTTTTTTTTTAAACCTGTTATCGGTGTTCTAGTGAGTGCACCCTTTTAAGTATAACATCATCATCATCGTCCTCATCAACATCACATCATTATTATTCTCATCATCAACAACAACAATAACTGCATGATCATTATCATTAACCTCCTCTCTCTCTGCCGTTGTCTTTCTGATCCCCCCCCCCCCCTCTCCCCCCCCTCCCCTAGCATCCTGGAGGGTGTTCCTTCGCATGATCTGAACTCGCTGAACTCCCTGATCTTGGCAGTTGACTCTTCACACAACGGCAGCCCCCGATCTGAGGCGGTTTTCCCTTCGCATAACGTCGACTCGCCAGGCATTTTCTTTTCTT
>JADBJO010008956.1:30000-37500 GCA_016801955.1 Conus betulinus | reverse complement strand
TACTCCAAGGCCACATGGGTTACGGGACGCGCAAGAGAAGGTCGATGAAAACGGGGACAAAACGGGAGAGCGCAGACCCCCACCAAGGTCGAACCGATCCTTGATCCTCCCTTTGATCTGGATCCGTTGCACGGATCCGCTCCAACGTTTAACGCCTTCGTTCTCGTGCCACTTTCCATCTTTCTTCCGAGTTTCGTCGAAATCGGTGAAGCAGTTTTGGTGTGATCTTGCTGTCAGACAAACGAACACGGGTGAAAACATGGCCTCCAAGGCAAAAGTAACTGACAGAACGCTGGGAGATCACAAGTCTTGGCCAAGACGAACGGATCCTGGATGTGCCCTTTGATCCAGAACCGCACCAACTTAATTTTACTGGCCACGTTCTTCGACCAATGGGTCGTCTTTCCACCGAGTTTTGTCGAAATCAGTTCAGCAGTATTCGCGCAACCTTGCTTAGAGACGGAGAAATCAACACACAAACAGACAACATAGCCAGCCTCCTTTTCGGAACTGACACTGAGACATGCATGTCACTAACACTTCCTTTTGTGCACCGGTAAGGAGAGACCTGCATGTTCGGAAGAAGATGACACTGGCAAGCGGGAGGGCAGAAGGACAGGTACCGACTGGACCTCAGGGGGAACTACTTTGCTCACGGAGTGGTGTCTACTTGGAACAGTCTCCCTGAGGCGGTTGTGACGGCGCCATCCACCGATGCCTTTAAGGATCGTCGACTGGACCACCACTGGAGGCACTTAGCCAGCCTGTACGACCCAAAAATGTAAAAAACTAGTCGCTCAGTCTTGCAAGCCACGCATGACAGTCACTGAGTGACAATTTATAAGAGGATCTACGAAAAGACCTTTAAAGGTCTCAATCGTTGAACAAGTCGAGTCAGGATGTCTCGGAAATAAAAACTGCTTTTAAGTACAACGCCAACAGAGTAAATAAACACTCCTCATAGTTTCTTGGATTCCTTTCACAGCTAACCAGCCGCACACACACACATACACACAAAGATTCAAAGATTAATCCTGTGACCCCTTTTGGGGCATGGAGGACTTGAAACAAAATGAACAAATGCAAACGAAACACATCAAACATCCAAAAATCTTCCCGATAATTAACACACTGGGATATAATGTTACACAACTTTACTAAGTTTTAAAAACTTCGCTAAGTTTAGTAACACTTTTTTTTATTACCACAGAGCAAACGACAATAGTTAAATACGGACTTTATACATGTAAATTGTTTTGGTATAAAACTTATTTCTAATATCATCATATTTGGTGCATTTCATTACAAAATGAAATTCGTCGCCAAGGTCATTCTGGTCGCAGTCCCGACAAAATCGTTCATCATGAGGTATTCCAAATCGTCTGCCAGTTTCGATCATGAGTTTATGATTACCACAGCGGAACCGAATTAGTGATATATATAAACATCAGGCAACATTTCAATATAGTTTCCACGGCAAAACTCTGTTTTAAAATTCCTGTAAAATAAACACTTATTACTAGATTCTAAAGCATCGTTCCAAGCACGTATGTAAACATCTTCTAATGAATTACGAACATTTCTACAGATACTATGAACAGACGAAAACTTTTATGTCTCCCACACACAGTCGAATCCTGTTTCGATAAGGATGTTCCGTATACACATCAACCAGCTGGATGTAAAACCCTGATTTCTGTATAAATCATATAATACTTCATACAATCTAGATGAATATTTGTTCGTTTGTGGTGAAAGTAAGGATGACCAGAATTTTATCATTCGTGCATATACTTGAACTGAAACAGGATACATTCCTAGTTCTCCATATATTAGTTCTGTTTTAGTAGAATGATTTAAATGAAAAAGATGCTTAAAAATTTAAGCTGAAAACTTTCCATTAGCTTTAAATCACTATATCCCCAAATTTTCACAGCCATATAAAAGTACAGGCAGTACCATTGACTGGTATAAGTCCAGTACAATGTTTATAGGCAAATTTTGAAATCTTGCCATCTTTAGCAAAGAAAACATTGCACATTGCGCTTGGTCATACAAATACTTCTTACATTTATAAAAATTTCCTGTTCTGCTAAAGATTATACCTAAATATTTGAAAGTGTGTACCATTTCTATGGACTAGTTTTTGAACTTTAGTTTTTTTCTAGGATTATTGCGTCCATTAAAGACTACACCCTTTGTTTTTGCTACATTAACATTAAGCTTCCATGCGGTACAGTACTCGCTTAATACATCAAGAGCATGCTGTAAACCACCAAAAAGAATCTGCAACAACATCATCATCATCAGCGTATAAAAGTAAAAGTAAACTAATGTAACTTACACACACACACACACACACACACACACACACACACACGCACACACACACACACACACACACACACACACGTACGCACGCAGATGAAAATAGACATTAAGAATACCAACGGGCGCCACCTACGGACAGAGGGTGATACCTTTTCTTTAGGGCATGGGGAATAACTCATGGCTGAATACAGGATTTTCCGGTTGACCCCAAGCGTGAAAAGACAACCTTTGTTTTGTTTGTAACGCAGATATAAGTGGATGATAAAGGGAGAGAAGCCGAATTAGGCTCCAAGGTGTTTCAACTTGGTCTTTATGTTTTTTTTTTTTCAGTTTGTCACGTTCTTTGATATGTACGGTTACGCGATTCGCCAAATTGAATTTCAGCTTAATTCGTTGCAACTGGTGGAAAAAAAAACCGTCGGGATTCGTTTGTTGTATAGGAGCATGAGTGAAGCTCTTTTGCTCTGGAGTTCAGAAATAGCCGTTTGTTAGTCCGCTCCCCAGGGTTCCGGTATAAACGCTACCCTAGCAAAAACCAAGGGAAGTAATGAGGTGAGGAGTCCGATGTTCAAACCTCACAAAATAACTTACCTTTAAAAGCTTCACTCTGTGAAATTTTGAGACCGGATTCGTTCGTAAACGTGCCAGCTTGAGCATTTATTTGGTATTCATATGGAACATTGGTGCTTCTTAGTTAAATTCACCGTGATCCTCGATGAAAAGCCAACACAATGGGGAGACATTGCGTTTGAAAGTTCACACGAGGGATAGGGTTTTCAGGGTAGAGCCACTCTGGTGTGCTTCACCCGAACACGGGTGTTAGCCGTAGGCATTTGATCATGTGTCATGTCACCCTCAAAACAACTTCATCAACGTGACGTTGGCGTTTGAGAAAATAAAGCAACGAACGAAACGGCAACAAAAATCAGCAGCAAAAAAAAAAAAAAAAAACCCCACCCACTTACACACACACACACACACACACACACACACACACACACCAAGCACGCGCGTGCCCCCCCCCCCCCCCCCCCCCACACACACCACACCATCCCCCCCCCCCCCCCCCCCCCCCCCCAACTCTCATTCTTCCCCTCTTGCCTTCACCCCTTCCGCTGGCCCAGTCTACGCCCCCCCTCCCACCCACTTCTTTGTTCTTTTTTGTGTTTCGGTGTCTTTGGTTTCTTATTGTCATCAACACTGGTAGCAGTAGAAGCAGAAGTGGCAGTAGTGTTATCGTCATCATTATCTTTCTTTTTGTTCTTATATTATGTCTACTTCCGTTTCGAACTTCAAAACAAAAACAATAGGTTACGGTCCAAAATCAGTATTCCTTCAATATATCATCATTTATGTACTTTATTTATTCATTTATTAATTTAATGAAATGCTACGCAATGAAGAAGGAATCATTTATCCATTCGTTCATCCAACATCTCTGTCTGTCGGTCTGTTTGCCATTTTTCCAATCGAGTTATGTATACTTATCTGTTTATCTATTTTGACCTATCTGTTTATCCGGCTTTTACTTATTTATTTGTTTACTTTGGTTTTTTTTTTTTCTGTCTCATATAATCAAATTATCTCAAAAGTAAACTTTATTCCTTGTCCCTATCATTCCCACCCACCGCCCACCCCCGTTCTTTCCAACTTTTATTTGCTATTTTTGTTGTTTCTTTTCTTTTTCGTTTTTTTTTTTTTCTTCAATCATAGTTGCTTTTATTACTACTTTTCTCTTTGTCCTCGTCTCTTCAATCTTCCCCTCACCCCCCCCCCCCCCCCGCCCTCCGCTTCCACCCACTCCCCACCTCCTTCCGGGCGTCTTCTGTCCCATTTCAGACAAAGAAAAGCAGATAAAAAAGGTCCAGTGTGTCTACAGACCTGTCTGGGTGCGTCCAGCCCGACACCATCCAGATGAATTATGCATGCATGGTCATTAGTGGACTTTTGTGTGTGTTCGTTCTGCTGTCAGTTAATTGCGTGTGCGCTCGGGGGGTTGAATGACGGAACAGAGAGCCTGAGAAGGTGGTTGCCCCACTCTTCTGACTTTGTAGGTCGATGAATAATTGGGCACAAAAAAAAAAAAAAAAAAAAAAAATCAGCTTAAGCGATAAACCCGTGAAAGAAAACGGGGGAAGAGGATCGAGGAGTGTCCACGGCTATTTTGGGTGACAAAGTCGCAGTCTACGATTGTTTTTTGAAAGGACCATATCCACTGTCCGCTCCGTCAAAAGCACGAATGGCTTGGTAGGGGAAGAAGACAGGTAGGAGATGAAAGGAAGGACAGGAGGGTAGGGGGAGTGAGTGAATCAACCTGTGCTGTTTCATGAAAAAGGATTAATCAACAGCAGCAGCAACAGCGTTATTATAACGGTGATAATGTAACAACAACAGCAACAACGACAACGACAGGAAAATAATAATAATAGTAATAATGACAATAATGAGAAGAATATCAATAATGATAATAATAATGAGAGTAATAGTAAAAATAATGATGATAATAATGATAATGATGATAATGATAATAATAATGATGTTTGTGATGATGATGATGATGATAATAAAAACAACGATAACAATATCATCATCATCATCACCGTCGTCATTAGCATCATCATTTATGAAGTGCTTGGCCTTAGATTCTTAACGCACAGGGCCTACATGATTCACACACAATCAATGAAGCCACGCACGTTCATAGTATCAAACAAATGTGCGGCAAAACATACATACATACAGTCACAAGTTTCACATATATATTTTTGTTGTTGTTGAGAGAGAGAGAGAGAGAGAGAGAGAGAGAGAGAGAGAGAGAGAGAGAGATTCATACATACGTGTGTGGATTTTTTTGTTTAAAAATTAAAGAGAATATATTCTGATATTTCTTGCAATGTATTGCAGCTGCACTAGAAAGTGGGAACGGTAGAAAACGTAAAAATTGCTTGTAGCAATATCAAAAGATGGTACGGTTGTGGAGGGGGGGGGGGGGGGGGGGGGGGGGGAGGTACATTATGAGCGTGGATTACATCAGGTTTGTTCAGCACACATGAAACTGTAAAACTGATATACTTATATATTTTTTTTTTTTTTCCTCAAAAGCGTCCCAGTAGATTTCCATGTCAGCATGTGTGCGCGCGCACATTGGTACTGCTCGTCGTCCGTCTCCAGTTCAATGTGGCCCTGTGGTCAACCGATCAAAGTCCGGTGTGTGGAGTAAAGTGGGCAGAAGGCCATTATTCCTTCCCTGGCGACTAGACCACCACCCCAACTCTTTTTCTTCCCTAAAATTACTTCATGTTTTTGTATTTTTTTGTCACGTAGACTACGTGTTTCTGCTCTCTCTCTCTCTCTCTCTCTCTCTCTCTCTCTCTCTCTCTCTCTCTCTCTCCATCCCTCCATCTCTTGTTTCTCTGTCTATTAGTCTATTTGTTTCTCTCTCTCCCTGAAAACAACCACTCGGACAAAGGCCAGCATGGGGGTGGTGGGCATGGAGAGGAAGGAAATCGGAAACTGAGGTCGCCACAAGAGGAGAGTAATCCCGAGCAATCGACTATCACTGAGGATGAGGAAGATCAAGATGATGATGATAGTTCCATTGTGATCTGAGACCACGTGACAAAGCTGAACCACAAGCGAATGAAGGAAACATGCGTTTCCCTCTTTGCTTGTGCCTGAAACACAAAGTTCAGACTTGGGTTTAAGGCATTTGGCGAGAGGAAAGGAGCATGCAGACGGAACACACACACTCCAAAATCCATCCAAACTATAAAAAGTTTTTACCATGGGAGCCGTAAAGAGAAACAGTTTGTGTCAACTGCGCATAGGCCACTCCATTTACGAACACCCCCGTGTCTCTTAAAAGGCGAAGAAGCTCCATAATGCATTCCATGTGATGTAGGCTACCACTCGATAGAAAATATGCTGTTATAGCGTGTTGTGACTTAACGTACATGTCGGACATAAATACTTTACAGCATTCTCCTCGAAAATATGTTCAGAGATGTCCCACTTGATGTGATTTTTAAGTTCCTGAAAAAGATAAACTTTTTTTTTCCAATCTGATCCAAAATTTTACGGAACAAAGATTTTAAAGCAATTTTTATCGTGTCTTTAGAAACTCTGTTTTAAATACTGTGTGTGTGTGTGTGTGTGTGTGTGTGTGTGTGTGTGTGAATTTTTGAAACATCTGTTTAGAGAGTGGCTATGACCAGGTGACAGCCCTGACGTAGCCCTTTGCGGTCGGCCAGGCTATAAACAACATGAGTGAGTGAATGAATGAATGAATTGCCACACTCTATGCTTCCTTTCGTAATTATAGTGACTCCCGGCGTCGACCAGGCCAGAAAGATACAGACACCTGCAGTGCTGGTTAGCATATTTGAACAACACTGCTAGAAATGCTTCTTCCAGCCAAATGAATCACATGAGCAAACTTAACTTTCTCTGCCTGCATGTCCGTCCGTCTCTGTCTGTCTGTCCGTCTGTCTCTCTTTCTTTCTCTGTCGTCGGTCTGTCTGTCTATCTGTCTACCTACCTGCTTGTTTATCTGTCTGTCTGTCTGTCTGTGTCTGCCTGTCTTTCCGTCATCTCTCTGTCTCTCGTTCTTTCTCTGCCTGTCTCTTTGTGACTGTGTCTGCCTACCTGCCTGTCTGTCTGTCTGTCTCTGTTGTCTGTCTATCTGTCTCTGTGTGTCTGTCAGTCGGTCTGTCTGTCTGTCTGTCTCTCTTTGTCTGTGTGTCTGTCTGTGTGTCCGTGTTTATGTCTGTGTGTGTAGCCTACTATGCCTGCATATGTGTCCTGGAGGAGGGGACAAGGTGTTAGAGGTAAGCGGGTCAGGGTGACTACACTGCGATTGTATGTGCACGAGCATGTATGTTGTGCACGGTTGTCCAGGCAGAATAAACAAAGCTGACAGAAGGAAAGGATTGCTCTCACGCTGAAACGGTGACGAGACATGACCGGCATAAAGGTCAGCGCAACGCACAGAGATGATGCGATAATACATACAGGCCCCGAATAAAAAAAAAAAAAAAGGAAGAGATGGAAAGGATGAGAGAGAGAGAGAGAGAAAGAGAGAGAGAGGGAGGGAGAGAGAGAGAGAGAGGGGAGGGGGGGGGGGGAGGAGAGGGAGAGGAGGTGGCGATGAGCGAACTAACGAATTTTATT
>JADBJO010008956.1:15000-20000 GCA_016801955.1 Conus betulinus | reverse complement strand
CACACACACACACACACACACACACACACACACACACACACACAGAGGCACAAACGCATGCACCAACAGTATGCATCCACATACCCACTCGCACATGCGCGCGCGCGCACACAGACAGACAGACACACACACACACACACACACACACACACACACACACACTACAGAGAGAGAGGAGAGAGAGAGAGAGAGATGAGAGAGAGAGAGAGAGAGAGAGATTCCAAAAATCTACTAGAATGTTACCGAGGCAACAGAACAAAAAGAGAATTGCTGGGTCGCCAAAAACGAATGCGGTTACAAAACAGACACACGCCTTTCGACCTATCGGTCTTCTCAGGCACAACAATTAAACAAAAACGGCGAACAATCACATTTCTCTTCGATATCAGTACAAAGAATGTGGTCTAGGGTCAAATCTACCGTGACAGTGATAACCAATGCAATACAGCATTGTACAATAGAATGCAGAACATACGATATAACAAAATGCATAGCAATTAAATGCAAGATTATACATTATCAATATATTTGTAGTACCAGTCGCTTATGGGAAAGGGGCAAATGCCTATATTCATGATCGATACAAAAGGTATAACGCAAGCTTGAACATTACAATAAAAAGTAATAAAGGACATTGCATTTCAAAAGTTTAGAGACAGAGGGTGAATTGTCAAAGATAACGTCAAAAGCACGTGATACCAAGACATAAAACATCTGAAGAAGAGTGTAAAGTGTAAAATTGTGTAGTGAAGACTTAAGTATCGATAGTATCATTATAATACAAGATCGTATGGAAGTGATTGCAGTGATAATGTTTATTATCGATGTAATACCATGTATGTGGGAATCATGTGAGAATGCTTCAAGAATTAATGCTTATCATCAGCGCAATACAATATGATACAGGGAAATTGAAAGGATTCAACTAGTATTGTTCATTAGAAAAATACAATATAATTTCAAGATTTTGTGGGCGATGGTTGAAGTGTCTGAAGCGTCAACGTGTATTATTAAAACAAAACAGTGTGACATAGGATGGTGTGGGGGAGGATTGAAATGCCAGCATGTACACGTTTATTATTGATGCATATGATACGATACCAAGATCGTGTGGAAAGAATTAAAGCGTCAGTGTTTATTATCAGTGCAAACAATTTGCCACATTTTTTAAGTAATGACGAAAGAATTGTTAGCCTACACTTGTCTTTCCCAAAATACTAAATTGTTCAGCATGATACTGGATCATGCGAGCATTGAATTATCGGTGTTTGTTGTCAATGCAGTGCAACACAGGTGCGTGGGGGAAGAACGAAAGTGTCCATGTTTTGCATCAAAGCAAAACAATAACATGGGAGGATCATGTCAGAACGAAATACACAACAAAGCAAATAGGTGATCGTGCAGGAAGGATTGGGGATTTTGGTGTTTTATCATAAACACAATGCAACAGGACACAGGATCATGTCGAAAGGAATGAACTGTTCGCTACCTTATTTTCAAGTTGGGGGGGGGGGGGGGGGGGGGGGGAGAAAAGGTGGAGTGTTGGAGGGAGACATTCTCCATGGATTGGGGACGATTGGGACGGCCGAACACCTATCCGTGAAGAGAAATGGGTATGGGATGAGGCTTGATGGATGGCGAAACGTATGGAGTATTTACTTACCGATTAGGTACTTAGCAGTACTGCTGAGGTAGGCGAAAGTCGGGCCGATGTGTCCGCGGGAGACCTCACGCTTCTTGCTGTCTGTCGTCATGTCCTACGTGGACGGTTGTTGCCGGGGGGGCACACATGCCGGACTTGCTCTCTTTGTTGTCTGTACAAGATGTATACCAACCAGTCCTCTCGACTGGGCTTCCTGTTTTCGGTGACCCTGCCATCCCTCGCTTACATCACGAGAGAGAGGAGGACTTCTCCTCTTCCCTCCCCCCCCCCCCCCCCCACACACACACACACTCTCTCTCTGTTTCTGTCGCTCTCATTCCCTGTCCCTGTGATCCCATCTTCTTTGTGACGTCACAGGAAGTCTGAGCATCACGTGCCTGGTCAGGAGGTGAACGAAGGTGAAAAGTTTTCATTCGGCTGTCGGTCCTTGTTTCTGATCTCACGTTGGTGTGAAAACAGACACACAGTTGGGGAGACCTGGAGCACAGCGGACAGAGATCAGGTGGAGGTAATCAAAAGAGGTGTTATGATTGACAAGGAGGGGCGGAGAGGGGGGGGGGGGGGGTTTAGAGAGGGACGCAGAGGGAGTGTGAGAATGCCCAGGTTTTCTATTAACCGTAAAAACATTGTGTGTGTGTGTGTGTGTGTGTGTGTGTGTGAACGTAATTGGAAGATATGTCCTCCTCGACCTCTTGTCTATCAAGATAACTCTTTTTTTTTCATATGGAGAGTGAAATTGATTTTGAACGGAAGAAAGGTGAATAAGATATGTCCTCCTCGACCTCTTGTCTTTCAAGATAACTCTTTTTTCATATGGAGAGTGAAATTGATTTTGAACGGAAAAGAAAAGATGAATAAGATTCTAGATTGTTTAAATTTTTTGCCGGTCCCCCCCCCCCCCCCCCATCCCCCCCAATCTCTTTCGCTTATAGATACTGTTATATATGTCGGGTCACTGGATTCGTCGAATTCTGTAAACTTTCTTGTGACTGGTCGGGAGAACCAGCGGCACTGACCAGCCGGTCGTTAAGCTCTCGCGCTCGCGTGACACCAGACAGCTTGAATGAAGTTAGCACTTGCTGATATGGTGGGGGGGGGGGGGGGGGGGGGGGGGGGGGGGGGGGGGGGGGGGGGGTGGGGGGGGGACCCGGGGATGGAAGGGGAGGACGAGGAGGGACATGGGGGGGAAAAATGGAGTCTCAGAGGGTCTGATCTGCGACAGCCCAAATGTGGACACGGCACAAATGCGACTGCGACCTTCTGAGAACATCGGGCTGCGAAATCCCGCACCCTTAGCAACAGGTGTTCGCCACACTGTCCATCTCCCAATCGAAACGGAGGGTAACAGAAGCGGAATAACGCAACCGAAGATATGCAAAGAACATGCACAGATAAAAGAAACGGCGATGCGAAGAAAGTTTGAACAGTCTGTAATCTAACATAGCAATACAGGTCAAACATACTGATTTCTCTGTACAACTATGCGTGCACACTGTACTTATTGACACCCATGTGACACAACGCAGTTCATCTGTCTTTCCAGTCTATGGAATGCATCTTTCGGGTCATTTATTTGCTGATGATCCCCACCCTCACGCCCCTGCGCTTCTTTCCCAAGGTTCTCCCCACCCTCCTCCTTGCCCCTTCTACCCCCTCTCCACTCTCACTTCTGTCCCGCTGAGCAACAGTAAAACGGCATTAAGATTATCATTAAAGCAAACAAATATTACAAGACGCCAGTGAATGAATAATGAAGTAAATACAGTTTGAGAAAAAACAATAATGCAAGGCCCCCTTGATTGTTTAATTGAATAATTGATTCCCTGACTGATTTGTGTTGTTTGCTTCTTTTTGATTCCTTTTGCTGTCGACTGTTAGAATAATTGATTGATCGATTTTAAAAATCTGTTTATCCATTTACTATGTTTTTATTCATTCATTTATTTGTTTATAAACTGTGCAAACAAGTGATTCTCCAAAATGTTCATAGAACACGATGAAGTCAAAATTGTAAATGAAATAAACAGAGAATTAGATGGGTATAACTTGCGCCAGGGATTCACGTTTTTTTCTTCTTCTTGTAAACACGATCTTTGAAAACGATCTTTGAAATAGCCGGTGAACGAGATGGAACAGAACCAACAGAGACACGGATGGATAAAGGAAAAAAAAACCCCAATAACAACACATATTTACAATAACTAGCATCAAGCTTTGTGAAAACGACGTGCAGTCGTCTAGCCCTTTCCCCCCCTCTCATTTACCCTCCCCTTCGCCCACCTGCTCACCTCTCTGTGCACACACGCACACACGCGCGCGCGCAGACCCCCCCCCCCCCTCCTCTCTCTCTCTCTCTCTCACACACACACACACACACACACACACATACACATACATGCGCGCACATGCTGACCGAGACCAATTTCTTGTCAGATTAACTCAAAAGTTGTACTGCACACAATCGCTTCCGTTCATCATCATCCTACGTTGTCATCATCATCATCATCATCATCATCAGCAGCAGCAGCAGCAGCAGCAGCATTACGACTTGTTATTATTGTCATTATAGCGACACTTGTTGTTGCTGTGGGTGACGATGGTGGTGATGAAGTTCTTTTTCTGTTTTTTTGTTGTTGTTGTTGTTTGTTTCTTGAGACAGCCGAATGACATCTGTAATGAAAAGAGAACAAACATACACAATGATGATAATGGTGAGAAAAAAATTTTTTTTTCGAGAGTGGTTCTGTTGAACATTGTCACCAGCGCCGGAAGCAAGAAAGTGAACAACAACTACTACTCACACCTAGCACCAAATAAAAACCCCCAGACACAGATAGACTTGCGCGCTTGGATTTGACCATCGCAAGAGCTCCACAAAAGGAAGGAAGAAAGAAAACAGATTTCCCACTACTTCTTCGCCCAACGAAAAAAGACGTGATGTACACCCCCACCCCCGCGTCCTCTCCTCCCACCCTCATATACACCCCCCCCTCCCTCTGCGTAGGCCTACCCCAAACCCCATATCCCACAAAACAAAACAGAACAAACAAAACCAACACAAAAGCAAAACAAAACAAACAAAAAACAAACAAACAAAACAAAAACAAACAGAAGAAGAAGAAGAAGGCGCTGTACGTTCCTGCATGCAGCTGAGACAAAAACCAACCAACCAACAAACCGAAACAAAACGAAACAAAACAAACAAACAAAAAATCCGCGCCGGCCAACGTGGGCTTTTGCTGCACGACTCTTTGCAGTGCCCTAGCCACACGCTAATTAAAAGGCTTGGTACTGCCAAACGGAGAGCGCGGCGAGGGGGGGGGGGGGGGGGGGGGGG
>JADBJO010008956.1:0-7500 GCA_016801955.1 Conus betulinus | reverse complement strand
GAGAGAGAGAGAGAGAGAGAGAGACCAGGACGGTGGGTTTGGAGAGAGAGAGAGAGAGAGATGAGAGAGAGAGAGAGAGAGAGAGAGAGAGAGAGAGAGAGCGAGAGAGAGAGAGAGACCAGGACCAGGACGGTGGGTTGGAGAGAGAGAGAGAGAGAGAGAGAGAGAGAGAGAGGGACGGTGGTGACTGCGGCAGAGGGAGGGCGGTTTGGGGGGGGGGGGGGGAGTGGGGGAGGAGGGAGGGGATATGTGGAGTGTGAGTGAGGGAGTGAGGGAGGCAAGCAAATCCGGGGGTGCTGCTTAGTGTCGGCGGACCGTTTCAGGCGATGTCCAGCTCGCTGGTGAGGGAGAGGAGCTGTCGGGCGTGATTGGAGAGGGGAGCGCTGTGAAGTCGTCGATTAAAAGACGCTGCGCCCAATACACCGGGCCCCCCTGCTGCCACGTCGGCCCGGGGTCGGTGGGATGGAAGGAGTCAGAGGCTGAACCCATGTGGACGACCTCGCCCGGGAGCTCTCCAGAGCTCGCCGGGCCGTGTAGTGCTGGAGTGGGAAGGAGTGGAGTGGGGGATGTCGACCGGCGTTAGGCCTCGGCGGGGGGGAAGGGACGAGAACTCTGGCATTTAGGGATCCCAGAAAGGTTCGGCTGGCAGAATCTGTTTAATCAAGGAATGTTCACCAGCTATTAAGTCCATCTGAGGATCTTTAGCTTACAGCCCTCCCACGTTAATTACGGGGGCCTACAATACAAAGAAAAGCGCAAATGAAAGCTGGGGGGTAATGTTTATTTATTGCAATACAATTACAATGCAAAGTCAAGCGATACAAAGGGGGAGTACATTTAGAACAATGTCTTCTTCTGACGTCGTGAATAACGGACATGAAAACAAACCAACATGCACATGCAAAAAAAAAAAAAAAAAAAAAACCTCCCAGATGGTTGAAATAAACAAACTGGTAACAGAGAAAAGCAATGAACACACAAAACAGACTGCGCTAATAAAGTAATGCTTATGTTATACAAAACAGATGCAGTTTCTAGACATTTTTAACGTCACAAATAAACGTGAATTCTAGACAATTTTGTTTTTCTTTTAAATGTCACATATATCTGGCATGAAAAATGCACACAACCTTACTCCTCAGATGTCTGGCAATCTATTAATGAAAAGAAAAATCGGCCCTTAAAAACATCCGTCGTCTTTGTGAACGTACCAATCCTATTAAGGTAGGATATTAAACTGTTCAAGAATGTTTTTTTTTTTTTTTTTATCCTTGCCTGATTTGTATATGTGTTATTATCGTTACATGTTTCAAGTGGAAATACATTTTTTTTAAATAGCTTCATTCCAAAGGCGGTGTGCTTCACTGCAGATCCTTTACAATGAAGATACAGAGTCTTACCGCACCAAAGCACAGGACGGCCATTTTGGTTCTGTCTGAATGGACACTTTTCAGTCAGGGTCACTGAAGGCCGTTATTAATTGATGGAACATTATTTGCACATCAAAATCGATTACTTCGAGCGAACTGTAGTGGCTTTTGTTTGTTTATTTGCTCTTATTTGCTCGAATCTCAGTTTTGTTCACATAGATCGTTTTGTTTGCGATATTTACACAATGTCGTCTTAATTGGCGATCGTTTTACAAGGGAGACAACACGTCCTGATACTCCACAGACTATATGGTCTTTGCCCGACTGAGATCTTTCGGGTTACTGACCTTCGAACTGTTTTGAATAGGCCATGAAATCGATTTTTAGCGATCTCTATGTCCTACATTTCGCAGATATATTCGAACGTGCGTTGACATTTAACTGTTGAGGCTGTTGCCAATGAAGCGTTTTCTTCCGTACACACTTTGGTCAAATTTTCATGCACAAATTCGTTGCCCTGAAGGGAGACAATTAAATGATTACTTTCCTACGCGCGTATCTTGAGCAGTTCAAGAGCATGAGGATGCATTGCCACCCTGTGGTCCTGGTATCGTAGATTTACTTCTAGCTCAACGATACTGGATCGCGAACAAAAAGATCAGTTAATTACAAAATAAAGCTCAGGGGGCTAGTTACCGCCTAGGACGCAGACAAAGTACAGGACAAAACACAATGCATTTTGACCTCTTGGCTCTTCTTCGGGCAAAGACAAATAACATTTTAGGACGATGAAAACGAAGAACAAGAAACCACTTCTCATGTTCGGTCTGACTGAAAATTATTTTGTTTTAAAACTCTTTGCTTTTTGCTGACTCGTGTGATACTCAGTGAAGGACTGCAGTATCAAGGGAATGGGACAAGGCAGACTGATCTAACTGGTCGACTTTCAGTAAGCTTCACCAGGTCAGTGGTCGGACTTTGAAAAAAAAAATCGGGTTCAACGTTCACACCCATCTCAGTTGATAGGACAGACGGGGATAACAATCCCAGGAGGGACTTTATTCTGCACTGGTAGCACCAGAATGACAACACGTCAAAATTTAGCGAGAGTATGTCTGTCTTTTGTTGTTATTGTTGTTGTTGTCATGTTGGGCGTTTTGAGTCGTGGACACGCTGCATAAGTCATCGATCTGTTCAAGTGTTCTTCTGGCCTAACAGATTCTTGACAGATCGATTTCTCTTTCCTCATTGGTCGCTTGCAGTCTAGTTGCATGCGGAGAGAAGGGACAAAAGCAATGGAAAGGGATATGGGGGTTCTAGGTGTGTAGGATGGGCACGGCCATAATGGCTGAAAACCATGTAAATCATGTATATAGATAGTGGTAGACAGACAGATGTGCTGGTAGGTAAGCTACTGACTTACAGATGAATGAATGCATTGATAAACAAATCGATAGATAGATCGGTAGATAGATGCATATATAGAAGAGAAGAGAGAGAGAGAGAGAGAGAGAGAGAGAGAGAGAGAGAGAGAGAGACAGAGACAGAGAGACACAGAGAGACACACAGAGAGATCTATAAATAGAAACACATATATACTAGATAGACATGTAGATAGATAGATAAATAAATAGACAGACAGACGGATAGATAGACAGAGAGAGACAGACAGTTTAATCTTTAGGTAGATGCATATACATAAGAGAGAGAGAGAGAGACAATGACAATGACAATGACATTGACAAAGTTTTATTCAGTTCAGGCCAAGGCCCCTCCCTGAAGGGATAGATATAGAGAAACAAATAAATAAAGCAAAATATCACCTCATGCAATCGATATTGTTTACATACAAAAAGCGTAATATACATGCGCATTATTCACGCACGAACACATCCACTCACATTCCCGGACATTCGTTCTCCTCATTCACCTAGTCCTTTCTCCTCCCTTACACTCGTCCCCCCCCCCCCCCCCCCCCCCCTTCCCTATTCCTTCCCGCAATCCTCCCATTCAATAATATGCACGTTTCATATAGCAAAAATTCAGGATCATTTTGTTCTGCAAATTGATTATCATATCTCATTAGGAGCATTCATCTTTTTTTGTCTGATTTGCGTCGAAAGAGCGATATATCTAGCTAATTCTTGTAACCTATTGGGATTATCACTTGAAAGAATATTCGCGACACTAATTTCGTTTGGAACTCCAGAAAAGGATACTAAACAGGAACAGTTCTTTCGAATATGTTTATAAAGCTTCACAGTAAAATAAAAAATGCACCTCGTCTTCACACTCATTGTCGCAACACGGACAACTGGTATCTTCCTGATTTATTGAAGCATTTAGGAACCTTCTTTCACAATTTTTTAGAGACCAATTACTCTTAACCGAAATCTTGTCAAGTTAATTCTGTGCCAATAGTTCCTAACACATGTTAAGTATTTCTCTGTTTGAAATATATCCTTAAAGGAATGGTACCATCTAGATCTATCATTATTTTCTAGCTCAGAGTGCCAATTTTGTTTACTACATGCGATAATCCTGTCTTTAAATAAAGAAATAAAACTGTTTTCATGACCCACCCCCTGGTTAACCATACTATTCCAAATCCATTTATAGTCAAAATTTTGTGAATATTTGATACCCAGTTGAAATGTCCCGATTCATGCAACGACAAAAGCATTTCATAGGCCTGTCTGCATATCTTGTCATAGGTAAATTAATCAGTCTTATCCAATATTTTATACATTTCACAAAAGTTCTTATATGAAGTGGATATATACCTGTTTCGCCATATGCTTTTTTTTTATTTTGAGGCATGTAGGGGGACGTTAAGGAATCTTTTAATAGCAAATGCATGCACTGCTTCGATTCGTTTCCCTTCTTCTCTAATCCCCATACTTCAGCAGCATATGTTAGGATTGGTTCAATCTGAGAATCAAACAGTTTCCAGAACAGACCCGGCTCTATTGCGCCTAGTTTCTTCAATGTTTTGATTATTTCTACAGTACCTCTTCTTCCTTTTCTGCAAACATCAGACAAGGCAGCATGTATACTCAGTTTAGTTGTGAAGGACATTCCTTAGTATTTAAAAGAATTAGTTACAGCAATTTGATCATTTCCATAGAACCATCTTTCTCTTGTAGCTAAGTAGCCCCCCAATCTAAACACTACTATATTTGTTTTTTCAAGGTTAACTGTCAAGTGTAATCTGTCAGCTTCTCTTTAAGGCCATTTAACTGGGTCTGGAGTCCAACAATAGATTCTGACAATAAGATAACATCATCAGCAAACAATAAAAGAAATAAGACAATAAGATAACACATCATCAGCAAACAATAAAAGAAATAATTCTGCTGCACCTGGGATGAGTTGGATACCGTGTTTGCCCTGTTTTGGACACTTCAATAACTAATTCGTTGGTAAAAAATGAAAAACAATAATGGACTTAGGAGACATCCTTGGTTTACGCCTCTCGGGCACTTAAAATAATCTGTGTAACTACCCTGATTGCGCACACAAGCTAATACCTAATTATACATACCTTTCAGTGCCCAATACAGTTTACCTTTCACGCCATTTTTCCTCAGAATCGACCACAATAAATTTCTATCAACAGAATCAAAAGCCTTTTTAAAATCGCCGAAGGCAACATAAAGTTTTGTTTTCCTAGCCAGAAATTTACTAACTATTGCATATAGAGTAAAAATATGGTCAACGGTACTATATCCTTGTCTGAAGCCTGCTTGCTCTTCTATTATTTCTGTTCTTGTTCTGCCCATTTGGTCAATCTTTTATTCAAAATGTTTGTATAAACTTTGCTCAACACGCTGGTTAAAGCAATACCTCTGTAATTGTTTGGCTGATCAGCATCACCTTTCTTATGTATCGGTATAATAATAGATTTTGACAATTCCAAGGGGAAAACTCCGAGATCAAATATCTTATTGCAATACATTACAAGGAAATCAATAACGGAAACATCTGCATTTTTTAAACAATTTGCCTATGATCTTATCAGGCCCTGAGCTCTTTCCAGCTTTGAGGTTACCAATACTGGCGTAAACCTCATGTCTAGAAATAAGAGCATTATAAGGAACCTCAAAACTTCCCTCATCTGAGTCTCCAGTAAAGTTAGACTCTTCTGCATGTAGTTCTGTGTTTGGTTCATGAAATAAATTAAAGAAGTGTTCATGCCATTGTTCTGTTGTGATGTTGTTATAGATTACAGATTTCCTATTAATGGATCGAACTGTTTGCCAGAACAATTTTGAATCATTCATTGATTGTTTGAGTTTATCTAGCTTAATATCATCAGACTCTTTTCTTCTTTTTGTATAGCATGAGTTTATAATCTTTTCTTTCTGTGACGTAAGCTTGTTTTTTCTCTTCCACTCCCTTCTTATCACGTTTAAATGCTCTTAACAGCTGTCTAACTTTTTTCTCTTTTTTCGAGCACATTCTTCGTCAAACCACTCATTTTTCTTTCTGTGGCCGTTTCCTACAGTTCTAATCATGCATGCAGCTGAACTACATAGTGCTTTAGCAAATATATCAATAGACATATTGATGTCAGAACTAAGTTCTGTCTGAGCATTTAACATGCACTGTGTAAACTCCTTAGATTGTTGCTGTTCTTTATATTCATTTATAAATTCATCAGACCAAACAATTCGATCTTCAGGTAAAGGTTCGATCACAGACTGGGCAATGTTACCGTTTCGATCTCTATAATTCAACCTAAATTCCACAGGTAAGTGTCATGAATCTATCTTGTCTCCAACATTTAAATCACAATTTAGTTTTAGAAATAAATTTTCAGACAATATCACATAATCAATAACACTACAGCCATGAGGGGAAATATAAGTAAAGTCCCCCACTGGTATAGTTGGAACAACAACCATTAGCAATAATACAATTAAGCAGAAAACATAAATCTAACAACGACTTACCAAAGTTATTTATATAGTCATTTTTCGATTTGCGTTGTAAACAGTATGCATTTGAACAGTCATCATCAACACCTTCATACATATCCCAAAAAGGAGAATAATTTATCATTTGTTCTTCTTTTGGTTGTTCGTTTCCAGTTCTAACATTCAGATCACCCATTAAACATAATATAAAAATCTTGATTTCGAACAATGTCCAAAATACTTTCTTGTAACCAGATAATTCCATCTTTAATTAGCAACTGATCGTACAGAGGACCATTTTCAGGCACAATATAGCTAGCAATTATTAAGATATCTTATCACATTGGAAAACAGATTTATGCTGTTTTCAGAACAACCGTATTTGCACAATTTATGTTAATGACTGACACACATAACTTGCCAATGATTTTCTCACAAGCAGCAAAACGCCACCAGAATTTCTCCCTTGACGGGAAAAATTTTTTTTTGCTGGAGCAGTAAATTTAACATGATCTGTAAAAATTCCATTGTAATCAAATGCGTTATCCATAAAAGTCTCAGTTAAGCATGCAAAATCAAACATAGATACATAGTTCATAAAAGATAAGTCGCCAAGTTTAGAATAAAGATTTTCAACATTATAGACAAGAAAACTCAAATGAGCAAAATGGCCCTGCCTGTCCTATCGAGTACTTGTGGGGGAGGGTTATTACCGGGACTCTTGTTGACTGGAGGGGAGGGCTGATCAGTCCTGGGGTGGTTCACACTGACACTGGCCCGTCCTTGTCCACTGACACCACCTCCAGCAGAGAGAGAACCACCTCGTCCACGTACACTGCCACTACTCCTGGTAACACTGGGTAAACCACCGAGTCTTTGTTCACTACCAGTACTCCTCTCACCACTAAAGTATCCATGCACACTGACACCGTTCATGTTATTATCACAAGAGATAGAAGGAACATGTTCGGGTCCGAGAGAGAGAGAGAGAGAGAGAGAGAGAGAGAGAGAGAGAGAGAGAGAGAGAGATCTGTAGATAGCTAGCTAGCTAGCTAGCTAGCTTAATGTAAGGATTTGTTCCAGTTCATTTAGATATGATGTAGAGCAAGTCAACAACGGATGGCTTTTCTGGTTGTTTGGATATTTATCTTTTTGTTCGCCCACTCCTGTGGTACACTCCATGTCATGTACCACTCACAGAGGAACATGTT
>JADBJO010008955.1:81877-89306 GCA_016801955.1 Conus betulinus | reverse complement strand
CAGGTATTTGTACTTCATTATTGTGCTTTATATTGAAAGGTAATACAACGACGAAAGAATGGGCAGACGTGGATTTCTATCGTGTCATCTGATTAGTTGCAGCTTAATGCTAAGTCATTGCCATACCCAGAGAGAAAATGCTGAACTACACATGCATATCTGTCCACACACACACACACACACACACACACACACACACACACATATATATATATATATATATATATATATATATATATATATATATAGAGAGAGAGAGAGAGAGAGAGAGAGAGAGAGAGAGAGAGAGACAGAGACAGAGACAGACAGACTGACTGAGTGACATGTGTGTGTGCTTGCACGTGCGTTCTTCAAGGCACCCAACAGACAGTGACAGTAGCGCCTTTTTCGACTGTCGATGACTTTTATGTTTTATTACAGTCGTCTTCTCGAACTGGTTTCTTAGACTCGGGGACCTAAGAGCGTGTGTAACAAACATCGAATCTACACTAAGAAATATGTTGTGTATACTCTTCTAGATATTTACAAATGATTTATGGCCATGAATAGCCATGACTATAGCCACAACATCAGCAGTGAAAACAGAAAAGCGTTTGCCTGAGTAGAACTGTTTTTTTCCATTTTAATGGAGGATCTTTGTAAGCTACTATAGTGTTGCCTTTTCAAGATCAAATCCATCTGTGTATATCTTTAGATAGTCTTTGGATTTACTTTCTCAATAGAAATACATTGAAGTGTTTATTAGAGTACTCAGCGACTTTTAGAAACATCTATTCAAACACTGTATGATATAGGTTTATTTTGTTCCCACGCTAAGAGTGGAGAAAAAGAAGGTTTAATTGCAATCTTAGTTGTTGTTTTTTTTTCATTTGATTCTGTAGCACCGACGATATTTGAAGTGAATGCATGAATAGCATTGCAAGCGATATTTTTTCTTTCTTTTCTTTTTTTTTTTTTTTTTTTTGCCAAGTGGAAATATGAATCTACATGATCCCCGCTTTTGAAAAAAAAGTTTAAAAGCAGAAGCTCTATGAAAAATTTCGTCGGTGAAACATTACTTCGTTCATTAGTATATATAGACCTGCTTCCATGTAAGTTCCTAAAGTTGAAGCATGCGCTGGCACATCGAAAAATGGTTTACAAGCTTTATTGCCTACGACTTGAAGTTTCTTTACTGCAGTTGAGCACTAAAACTACTTCTAGAGCACACGCCCCCCCCATGAACTGACAAGGGATACAGCAAGAGGTATAAGTACTTTGGTACCTTGCCCCGGAGCTGTTTACTTAGAACATAAAACTTGTCTCGACTTGAAAAAGAATGATCGATGAGATGTGTGTGTGTGTGTGTGTGTGTGTGTGTGTGTGTGTGTGTGTGTGTGTGTGTGTGTGTGTGTGTGTGTGTGTGTGTGTGTGTGTGTGTGTGTGTGTGTGTGTGTGTGTGTGTGTGTGTGTGTGTGTGTGTGTGTGTGTGTGTGTGTGTGTGTGTGTGTGTGTGCAGCGCACGCGCGTGTGTGTGTATGTGTGTGTGTGTGTGTGTGTGTGTGAAGATATAAACAGATAAATATGTCAATATAAAGGTATATACGACCATTTTCACAGGGCTGAAAGCGATCCACAACTTGACATCATCAGGAAAATGGCAGCTGTGTGGAACATATCGGAGTTAAGTTTAATCAAATAAATCTAAAGAATATATCATTGTTAACACCAGAAGTATATTTCATTATTAGTCTATAACCCATGGTTTATCAGTTTATGAGTTGTGTGTGAAGCCAAGATGGGCTGGTCTTCATCTTGTGTTCTGTAGATCGCAGCGTGACTCTTTCTATTCAGAGGGCCCTTTCTGAGCACTGATCGGCCCTTTCAGAAGTCATGCCAGAGAGTCATTTAGATACCGCAGATAACGGCATCCCCATTAGTTCTAGAATCAGTAATGGATCTAATTCAGTACCAAACTGTACGGTGGAACATAAAATGTGAGGTGTTAAAAAGGAAGTCTGACGACGAAGGCAACACCGACCATCATCCCTTCTCCCTCACCCCGTACCATCCTCCCTTCCCCCCTCCGTGAGAAATGGGATCGATTCAAACCATTAATATAATTTGCTGAGATAGAACATTCCAAGAAAATAATTTTCTGCTTATTCAAGGAAAATTCCGCTTCAAAAGTCAACATTGAATACAGATGACGAATGAGCTATCCCTTGACGAAACTGGACTGTTTAAACATGGCTCCCATTCACAGGCATTTTAAAGTTTCAGTGAGAAAGTATATGTTTAGCTGTTCACTTGTTAATCTACTTTTGGAACATAACGGGTGGAAACATAAATAAGCTTTAGGATCTGTTCCTTCTATATTGCTACTTAACGGTACAATCACCGGTCGGCAACCGACCGGCAGGACGCGATTCCAGGCGTCACCCTTTGAGCTCATGGTTGAGCCTGCACTTTGAAGCCGGAGACTCTGAACTCGTTACCTTCACTTTCACTCTGGTCCCAAATATGCTGATTCAGTAATAATTCTGACCGATGAAGTTAAAAAAAAATGATTATACATTTTTGAAATGACTAACTGTATCTGTGTCACGTGACTTCTGGCTTGGTGGCAGGTTGAGTTGTGTCCAAGCTCTGTGGAAAATGATAATTTTTTTATATCCTGAAAGCCTTCTGTGCAGAAGTGACGTTTTCTTAAGGGCTTTCATTTTTAGTAGTTAACCCTTTTTAAAGAGAATGAACCAGCAAATTTCCGAAAACAAAAAGGAAGACCGGCTAAAAAGGTCACTGTCTCGCCCGCCCAGACCCAAGATGGCGTGAAAGAAGAAATCATCAATGCAAACACTGACACAGACGTGGAGACTAAGATAGGACCTTCTCATTCCAAGGGGGAAGGCATGAAGAAAAAGGCGCTGAAGAAACTTGGATCTGCAGATTCTGTTCAAAAGATTTTTCAAACGATGAAGATAAACTTATACTTTGTGACAGATGCCAACAGCCAGTGTGCTTGTCTTGCACCAAGGTTGCGACTCACGATGATTATGATTTTCTCTCTAGACCCAACTCACCCTGTGTTTGGTTCTGTGCTGCCTGTAAAACTCCAGCCATGACAGCAGTTCAGACAGGCATTGAAATAGAACAAAGATGTAAACAGTACTGCTCAGGGCTCAGGGAAGAATTTTCTTTCATGTTTGCAGAACTTGATATCAGGTTCAGTGGATTATGCAGCAAAGCGAATCATTTAGAAAATCAAAGACTAGACGACGACAGGATTTCTAAACTGCAAAATCAAATTGATGAACTAAGTAAAACCAAATCTCCAAAGACTTACAGTGAAGTGGTCCAAAATGCAATGCCCACTCCAATTAACAAGGTGAACAGTGAAGCTGCAACAGTTATCAGGGATAGTACAAAAGAAAAGCAGGAGAGAGAAAGAAGAAAAAAGCCAGCCTGGTCTGGTTTGGCATTCGTCTACTGAATCACAGGCTAGAGTGAAAGCAGACATTGAATTTGTTCAGCGACTCACTAAGACAGTTTTTGGTATGAAAGACAAAGACACTGTGAACAAGGCAAGCCGGCTAGGCACAAAGGGGACAAACCACGACCACTTCTTACTGTGGTCGATTCTAGCAACAGAGACACAGAGATTTTAGCCCAAGCTAAAATGCTAAAGGGTGAAAAGAATACTGAAGTAAAACGTGTGGCTGTGAAGAGAGATCAGACCTCTTTGGAAAGGGAAGAAGTGAGACATCTCATCAAATTAAGGAATCAGAAAAGGGAGGAGACCGAACGAAAGGAGACGAGGGAGATATGGACAATAAGAAGAGGAAAGGTGATAGATGTTGCCAGAAGGAAAGAGTCAATCAATGCTTCAGAGAGACTGGAAACTACCAACTGAATGTTATAAAGGAGAATTGTACAGATTTTACCGGTTTTAAAAGTTCTAAATCTTCAGCTCTTAACAAGAAACTCACTTGTTTCTATTTACATTGTGATAGTCTATTAAAGAAAAGAACTGAACTTTCTTATTTGATTGAATGTGAGAGGCCGGGTATTATCTGCTTGACTGAGGTTTTAACAAAAGCATTCCAGATTTTACATCCACACCAGTGAAATAAAGATTGAAGGATATGACAGTTTTACTAAATTTGCCTGTAATGTACATTCTTCAGAAAGTGTGAGAAGGGTTGTAATATATGTGAAAAAACAAAAACAAACAACAACAACAACACAACAACAAAAACACCTGGGTGCACAGCACCTTATCCTGGATGGCAGTTCTACTGAGATGAGAAAATCAGTGTAGTGTGAGACAGAACATGGATGGCACAGACAGAGTTTTGTTGGGAGCCATATGCAGATCACCAAACATTAGCTCTGATAAGAATAACGAGTTTAAATAGCCTCCTCCGGCAAATGGCGAACACTAAATCACACGGTCTGGTGGTTGAGATTTCAACTACCCTGAAGTTAATTGGCTAGACTGGTCATCTCCAGCAGATACTGACTACAAAGCTACTGCTTTCTGGATACTATCACAGACATTTTTCTTCATCAGCACATTCTTAATCCGACCCATTATCGGGGTGATCAGCAGCCACACTCATTGATCTTGTGCTCACAAACGAAGAGCATATGATTGAAATTCTACAGCTGTCGGCTCCCTTGGGCAAGAGCTATCATCAATGCATTACTTTTGAGTTTATCTGTTACTCAAATAAAAATGAGGACAGTATTAAAAAAATATGCTTATAATAAGGGCAATTACTCGGCAATGAAGAGCAGTTCCGTTTTAACAGATCTGTCATCAAAGATTGAACAGTTAGGAACTCAGGATGATTAGAATGTATTACAAGAAACTGTTGAAGCCCTTGTAACGGCGTTTGTACCAAGAATAAAAGTTACACTAAAGAACAACAAAAAGAAGCCCTTATGGCTGAGTGAGAAAGCTCTAAAAAGGTGAAAAACAGAGCAGCTTATAAAAGATAATTTGGAAACTAGGGAAGGAAGGGATTATCTGCTCTATGCTCAAGCCAGAAATCAGGCAAAAAGTGCATGTAGAAAAGCAAACAAAAATGTGCTAAATCCAAACCCATTGCAAAAAACGTTTTTGCATATGCCAAGTCTAAACTGAGTACTTCTCAAGGGGTATCAGATCTAATGAACGATCAAGGTCAGAAAGTCTCTTGTAACGCAGAAAAGGCACAATTACTCAAACAGTTTCTTCTGTAGTGCTTTTACGAGAGAAGATTCAGAATTCATCCAGAGCCAACACTTAAAATTGAGAGTACCAGCCTCGACACTGAAACTAAGGACATCTGTGGTAAGAGGAAGTCAAGAAGTTTCTGGAAAGACTAGACACATCAAAATCAGCTGGATCTGATGGAATACATCCCAGAATTCTAAGAGAATTATCTAACGAACTGGCCGAGCCTTTTGCACTGGTTTTCAAAGCATCACTTAGAGAGGGTGTTTTACCAGGCAGTGGAAATCTGCTAATGTTACACCCCTCTTTAAAAAAGGGGGACAAAACCCCAACCAGGAAACTACAGACCAGTAAGCCTGACAAGCATTCCATGCAAGATAATGGAGAAGATAATTAGAGGAGCTACATTCGACTTTCTAGAAAATATAATCAAGCTTTGTCAGAATGCCACCACGGTTTTGTGTCTAAAACGTTCGTGCGTCACAAATCTCACTGAAGTACTAGACTCATGGACTAGTAACCTAGATCAAGGTATTCCTATCGATGCCATATACCTTGACTTCTCAAAGGCTTTCGACTCAGCTCCGCGCCTACGTCTGTAAAAAAAAAATTAAAAAAAAAAAAACTTGAGTCATATGGCATAAAAGGAAAGGTACTTGCATGGCTAAAACATTTCCTAATCGATAGAAAGCAAAGAGTAGAAGTCAATGGAGCAATGTCTTCTTGGGAAGATGTAACAAGTGGAGTACCACAAGGCAGTGTCTTAGGGCCTGTCCTCTTCGTTTTGTATGTGAACGATATGCCATATGTGGTGAAAAACCTGTGCAGTATGTGTGCTGATGATACGAAGATCTTTGGACCTGGTTGGGATCACTGTAAACTTCAAGAAGATTTTGATAAGTTATTTGAATGGGCCGACACGTGGCAATTAAAATCCAATGCAACTAAATGCAGTGTTCTTCACCTGGGCAATGGGAATGATCATCATCAGTATACAATGAAAACTTATGGCAATCAGGAAAGAGTTCCTCTGGCTGAAGCAGATAGAGAGAGAGATTTAGGGGTCCTAATAGACTCAGGTCTGCAATTTTCTAAGCATGTTGAAATGCAAGTAAATAAAGCCAACAGAATCCTGGATTGATCCGTAGATCCTACGTTTTCCTGGACCCTGAGTCAATGCGACTTCTTTTCACTGCTCTAGTTAGACCACATCTGGAATATGCAAACTGTGTTTGGAGCCCGCATCTAGAAAAAGACAAAAAGTTAATTAGAGGAGTGCTCCGTAGAGCTACAAAGTGTGTCCCTGATTTGGGTCATCGTGAGTATGAGGACAGACAGAAGCTACGAAATTACCCAGTATGAGTTACAGGAGAATCAGAGGAGATTTAATAGAGGTATACAAATATACACATGGACTCTACAATTGTGCCTCCCCCTTCATACTTAACACCCAAGGACCAACTAGAGGTCACAATTTGAAACTAATGAATAACTACAGTAAACTCAACATCAGACAAATATATTTCTTCAGCAGGGTGGCTGAGACGTGGAACTCCCTCGACACCAAGACTGTTAATGCAGAAACTCTGACCAGCTTCGAGAATCATCTAGACAGCACCTTCAAGGAACAAACGTACCCCTGCAATCTTAGCCACACACAGAGCACATAAGAAATTACTGCCGGAAGTCACAAGTCACAAGTAATAGACTCAGGATGAACGACCAAAAGATCGTTTAGGATGGCTTTTTAGTTAAGCAGTTTTAGTGTCTGATCAAAAGATCAGCTAAAGGCCTCACGGCCTATTTCTCACCCAGCTGAAGTCTATATCATATATTATAAATATAAAAAATCTTGAACAAAAATAAAGAACCGATTAAAAAGTGTAGAGACAACCAAGAACCGACCAAAAAGTGTAGACAACCAATGCCTTGCAGCTGCATGCTAGTATTGTTGCTGCTATTCAATTCTAATAAGCATGGCTGCTAGTGTTGCTTCTGCTGTTACTGTGGATGGAAATGCCACTAATCAGTTGTTACTCCTACATTTACATTTAAATTAAAATCTCCAACTGAGACTGCGGTTTTTAAATACAAAAAGAGTCAAAGGACAGTGCATGACACCTGGATACGCTGAAGCAATGATCATAAGCGAAATATGGGCATTTCTAGAAGGATCAGTCAAATATCACTTCATAGAATCAGTTTGATGATTCAGTCTCCTATATTGCT
>JADBJO010008955.1:51877-76877 GCA_016801955.1 Conus betulinus | reverse complement strand
ATTGTGACGGTAGTCAGTGCGGCTCTCTAGGACGTCATAGTGGGGGTGGTGGGCGCGCCTTGAAGAACATCTTCTGGCGCTGACGAGGGGAAGGTGCTGAGAGTTGACGCAGGCCATGCCGTGGTGCATTTTGTAGAACATGGTGAGTCTCGCTCTTTTCCTGCGAGTCTGCAGCGTTGGCCATTCTAGATCGCTGAGCATCTCTTCAACGCTGGATGTTTGCCGGAAATCGGTCGGTGTGAGACCCATCGTGCCGCCCGTCGCTGGATCTTTTCCACTGCCTCGATGTGTTCATCAGTGAAGGGGTCCCAGACTGTTCCAGCATAGTCCAGTATGGGTCGCACCAGTGCCTTGTATGCAGCATGCTTGGTTTTGTTTTGCTGGCTTTGGCGAGTTGGAGTGGACGTATGGGCGGAGTGAAATGATTTATTTGAGCCGAAGGAGAAGTTGAATTGTTCAAAGGTTTCCTGTTCGATGCCATGCAGATCGAACGCTACATTGCTGTAGTTAGGCCAGTGACAAAGTTCACAATACCAGTTGACAGCTGAATTTCCAAGACCATGTAGGACTGGGTTCCAGTATTATGACAGGACGCATAAAAACCAGCGACCACAAGTTTCACACGCGACGCCGCGCTCGTCCCATACCACTGTTCTGTCGCAAATGCCACAAGGCGCAACAGAGGAGTTGTTTGGGTCTGGCGCTTCTGGTGCTGCACACTGGGTGCGGGAGGTGGGGGGAGGGGGGGGGCATGGTTGGGAGGCAGAGGGAAAGGCAGTAGGCGAAGGTAATGAAGAATGATACCAACACAATGTTGAGCTACATGGTGACAAGTGGGAGGAAAAAAACACGAAGAACAAATTCTCGCTGGAAGTGGAGCAGGCTTAGGTTGAGTTATGAGGCAGAATGCACACAGCTGCCAGTACACTAAGCAAAGTTTTTAGGTCTTGAGAAGTTTACAAACTTTTGGGTGACAAGGAGTTCCGGGGCACAATAAATCTTCAGCGGTAGTTGGAGGTAGTTCTTGTGTTGAGTTTAGTTCAATGGAGAGATGTTGTGTCAAGTTAAATTTGGAAATAGAAGAAAAAAAAAATTGAGAGCAAAACCACGAGAGTGTTCACCCAATCGGAACCGGAAGCCCCACTCAAGATGATCTCGTTAATAATTTCAAAGCAACACTGCTTCAGAATTTATTCAATTCAACAGTTGGCATGTCACGTAATAACAGTTTTATCTAAATACCAATAATGCCTGGCGAGTAAGTTTCATTTATTTTCTTTTGTCGCCTGAATACACGTAGAATAATAGCAATACATTGCGGGCAGGATGACTATCCACAACCCGGCGGGTCCCTGGTTGGCGGATAGGGGGTGGGCCCCCAGATATCAGGCATGTCAGGCTTGCCTGGTCAAATAAACACTCGCCGACCAAATGGCGATGTTCCTACCAGGACGGGGCGGGGTAACAGGTGGCACTGCTACACCATATCAAATTCCCCATGTGTCCTGTGACGGGTTCATCATGCGAGTAAGAGGCGCATAAAAACCTCTAGCCCCGGGGAAGGAAAACCTCGGAGAAACAAACCTTGGTCGGCAAGTCGCCTACGAGAGGGAAACTCGGACAAGAAAAACCAACGCCGAAGATGGATGTACTGGGCCCCTGGAGCGTAACGGCAGTACAACGCATCTACGTCGTGGATGGAAAACCTCATAGATTTTCAATGTGTTGTGCTCTACTAGAGGGGTCCCGCTGGGCTAGTAGAGTACCGGGCCCTGTGCCTCAAAAGAGCCCACCCCATGCGTCTGGTGCTCACCCTGTCCCGGTGAGAGGAGCCAGGCATCAGAGGCGGAGGGAAAAAAAGCTACTGGCCGAAAAACATCTGACCCCGGAGAAACACCTAGACCACTCAACATTCTCCAGTGGAATGCAGAGGGCGTCTACCACAAATAGATCTCACTTATTGAGAGATTGCATAAAGAAAACATTGATGTGGCCTGTATCCAAGAGACGCACCTGAAATCCAACCAGAGGTTCAGATTCAGAGGTTACCAAACCTTCAAGCTGAACAATTAAGTAGTGGGGGAAAACAAGTGCAGGCTAACAATTCTTCCATCATTATAGTAATGACTTGGCAAAGATCTGAACCTAAATAAAAAGGCGGGGGAGGGGGGGGGGGGGGGGTGAAGATGAAGAAAGTTGGAACATAAATGTAAGAAAATATATCATGAACATGAGAATCCTTCACTAGCTGCATGAGAGAACCTACATAATCACTCTTGAAGGCAGATCTACTTCTATTGCCTGCTCCTAGGCCTTTCGTCCGCTGGATCAGACTCATCAGGGAGACACGGCTGATTGTGTCTGTGCTCTTGGCGTCAAATAGAAACACACCACAGTCCATAATCCTGTGGTGACCTCACCACCAAGGGTTAAAAAAAAAAGAATGCAACAGCACCCCCAAGCAGCCAGCGAAGGGTAGTAGAATGAAACAAAGCGAAAGTGTGGAGAGGAAAAAGTTGCTGAAAAAAAAAAAAAAACTATTATGCAAACAGTATAAAATATAGGGGACAATCTTTGAGCCAATGCTTGAGGATCCATTCAAGGATGCAACGGAGATCAACAGATACGGAACAGTCTGAGTGGTCAGCTCTGTTGTTCAAGAACCCAAGCATTGTCAGCAGCTACGAATAGTGCAGATTAGTGTAGAACACCTTTACTTGGATCTTCTTCAAACTGGACAGAGAAGGAAGACCAAAAGGAGGAGTCCAGATACTCATCAAGAACAGTATTCCAGCCTCAGAATTTAGAGTGGACACTAACCAGGAAGCTGAAATCCACAGAATAAAGGCCACAGTGAACAAAACTGTCATCACCATCTTTAACGTGTACTGCCCACAAGACAAAGAGCTCTCTCTACAGAAAATGGACAGACCACCAGAGAACTGCGTAGTAGTAGGTGAATTTCACAGTCACTCAACCTGTTCGGGTTACAGTGAGGATGAACGATTCTGAATGATGAATGATGCTGAATGATGCTGAATGATCCAGAAGACCCACCAATCTTCTTCTCTCGCCGATGGCTCACCACAACCATCCCAGATCTTGCCTTTGCCACTGACTGAAGAAAGATGTACACAAACTTTTAATGAAAACAAAATCGTACTGTTAGCAAGATGCTTTAGTTTCGGATGTTCAGTTTGTTGCACACAACGAATGTCTTTGGTGCCCTTATTCCACTAATGATGCCCCTCATTCCACTAATCCCACAACTCCTGATTTCGGCTGCTGGCAACTCGACTGTATACACACTAAGGAAGATGGAGATCCTTGCCTAATGCCATCTGCCACTATAGGTAATTAGGTACCTGTTATGGATGGCGTACGGTGCGTGTTTGGATGTCTGACTCTCACCTGAAGAAGTTTGGATGCGTGTATGACTTTTCTTTACACATACCCACACTACACGAACATAGACAGCCAGCACCAAGTTAAGTTTCTTCTTTTTTTTTTTCCCTTTTGCTGCCTGAATCATCAAATAAAAAAGTGCATAATACATAGTAAGGGCAATCTGGTATATCAATTAGTTTACGCCACAACCAAAAGGGCGCGCAACAACACTATGCACTACACAGTCACACCTATACATTTCTTTTCACACAGCAGGCCAGGCTGGCACCACAGCAGTGTCATCACGGACAGTCTATGCACTTGGCCGCGTCCGGCCCGAATCACACAATCTTCACACAGATCAGAAGTCACTCACTAAAGCAGTTTGTGGAGTCCTTCCAGGAACTCCCACACACCAGAACACACGTCGACATGACGGAAAACAAAACTGCTCACGGAGGTAGGTTAGCGGAGTCCCTCCAGGGACTCCCACACAGCAGAAGAAACACAAGTCGAAGTCCCGACGAACTCTGAAGCCCTTTTACACCCCCCCAGCTCGTTGCTGACCACACGGACAGGCTGCCAACACCCCGACGGGGCAGAGACAGTGGCTGGGCACGGGCTGCACCCCACACCCGGATGGCAGTCGGTTCCAGGTCGGACACGGGCTTCACCGACACCTGGGGGAACTGATAGCTACCTTGATTATCTAACCTACTTTCAACACATTTATCGTTCTTGTTTTTAACTAACAGTCACTCTTCACATAATACCTTTCATTGGAACTTGGGGAAAACATACTCATAATAGAATCTACAAAGTGTCAATAGTGGGTGCATTACAACAGAACATTTTCTTTGATTAACACCATGATTGTTTACATTGTAGGAGAGGATTTCCACATGGAACCATTTTTCAAAGTACCAAGAAAGCAATCATCACATACAAAGGAACGAATTCCGTTTGTCCCGTTTTATCAAGAAAAGAAGGTGCTTATCATATCACACCATCACTAGACGTGTCCAATTACATTTCAAGGAACGATTTCCGTTCGTTCCTTTTTTATCAAGAAAAGAAATGTTCATCATCATCACTGGACATGTCTAATTACACATCAAGGAACGGTTTCCGTTCGTCGCTCTTTATCTTTCACAACAAGAATCAGAATACACTTCCAGTAATTTAAACATCATAATTTTCATTGCTCAATTTCAGAGCTCACCAACACTCACATCATTATGATGCTTTTAGGGAAAAAAGATAAACGACACTTAAAAAAATAACAGTGATTTAACCTGATTACTTTTTCCGATGACATATCAGTATACATATCTTTCTTCTTTCTACTCCATTGTCCTTATCCTCCTCTCGACTCAAATTCACTATCTACAGCTTCCTACCGTCACCCTATGTCTCGTCAAATTATGAATGATTCAATGGAACAAATATTCTTCAGGCCTTTACTAAGCACCGTTCCCCAACCACCTGTAGAAAAAAAAAAAACTCATTAATACAAATTCAAATTTCAATTCAATCATCGACACATATACCTGACTGCCAGCGACGACCTATCCTCAGTCTCAGTCTCCCCTCGGCTCTCTGATGAAGTTGCTGTGCCGGTAGCTGTGCGGAGACTGAGGGAGAATCTTCGCTCACCTGACTGACACAAAACGTATCACAGTCATCACAACCAGCCGCCAACCAACAACTGAAGGCGGAGATCCAGATCCCGATCCAGATCCAGAACGCAGGTGAGTAGCTGTCAGGCACGCAGGCGAAACAATGACAAATGTTTTAATTGAACTAGGCCACATGCCCGTGTCAATGGGAACAGAGGGAGGGGGTAAACACAAAAATGAAATTGATCGCAACTGAAACAAGAGGGAAAGAAATCAATACATCGTCAAATACAGTATATACATAAGCACATAAAGCTAAAGAATAAATCTCGCAAGCATAATCAACATTCGTGTTCGCTTACTCTCTCTCTCTCTCTCTCTCTCTCTCTCTCTCTCTCTCTCTCTCTCTCTCTCTCTCTCTCTCTCTCTCTCTCACTTATCCATCGTACACACACACACACGCGCGCGCGCGCGCGCGCGCGCGCACACACACACACACACACACACACACACACACACACACACACACACACACACACCGCGATCATATGCAATCGGTATGATATTGTTAAGGCAACTTTGACGATACAATGCAGGAACAATGGTTCTAAATCATATTAGTCTTACCACATCTGATGTCAAAAGCTTTCGTTATGAATGTAGCCACAGCATTACAGAGTTTTTCATTGGCGAGCAGTAAAGACGTCTTAAAAGCTGATGGTCGTCTATAAAACTTGAAAGGTATGTAACGGTCGCGAATAACTTTGTATTTAGGACATACTATCAAAAAATGATATTCAGATTCCAACTCACACGGGCAGAACGGACAGCACAGTGCTTCACGGGGGACACTCGAATACCGCAGTTTGTGTGTGTTCAAACAGGATACACCAAGTCTGAACCGTATCAAGTTTTTACGACTGCTCATGTTGTTTTACAGTGAATAGGTAATTTGGAATTTCCCAAAACTGCTTAAAAGAAAAGTAAAAGAGAAATCGGTCCTTAGATTCTATGTGGCTATACCATTCTTGTAAATGACAATCGATTAGCCGACCTTTGAATTTTGAAAGGAAAACTTTAGCATTGGGAACTCCTTGATTGTCCCATACATATCCAAAACCGTAACGATTTAACACGAGGCAGACTGATGTAACCCAGTTGTTTTTACCCCGGCAATGCAAATCATATAACATCTTATATGCTTTTTTTGGAAGACGATTGTCAGGCATATTAGTGATACGTATCCAGTACTTTACGCATTTAGTATAAATGTTTATATAAAGTGGAAACCTGCCAGTTTCTCCATAAACCAAGGCATTAGGCGTTTTTTTACAGAAACATTCAAGAATCGCTTGAGTGCAAACAAATGTGTTTTTTCTTAGCCGAGAGGTTTGCAGTTAAGCCCCCATACTTCTGCGCCATAAGTAAGGGTTGGCTGGATCTGACAATCAAAAAGTTTGAAGAATAATTTTGGGGACACACTCTGATATTTCCACAGAAGTTTCATAATAATAATGACCTGATGTTTTGCCCTAGATGCTAAATCCTCGAGGCAGTGAGAAAAAGTAAGGTCAGTGGAGAATATAACACCTAAATATTTATATTGATTAACAATCTCTAGTTGCATATTGTCGTAAGTCCATTTTTCTTTTGAAGCAATATAACCGCCATTTCTAAACACAATAACTTTTGATTTTTCCAGATTCACTATCAAATCAAGTTTCTTTGCTGTTTTACTCAAAAAAACATTCAGCTGTGTCTGAAGACCTATGACAGTGGACGCAACAAGCGCCACATCGTCAGCGAACAGCAGAATGAATAGCTCTATGAAGTCAGGAGATAAAGGAATACCATGCTTACCATACTCTGTAATTTCTTCAGCAAGTTCATTAATAAATAAAGAAAATAAAACCGGGCTACATATTTCTCCCTGCTTGAGGCCTCTGGGACACATAAAAGTATCAGTTAAGTCTCCCCGTATTTTAACCCTAGCCGTAACAACGGTATACATACTTTTAATTGCATTGTACATCTTTCCTTTTATACCCTTTTTCTTTAAGACTGACCAAAGTCGATTTCTATCAATAAGGTCGAAAGCCTTTTTAAAATCAATAAACGCCACGTATAGTTTTTGATGGTTAGAAAGTTGCTTTTGCACTAGAGTTAGGAGTGTAAATATATGGTCAGTTGTACTATAGCTCTTTCTAAAACCAGCCTGAGCATCGTTTATGATACTATTATCCTCGATCCATTTGGTTAAGCGTTTATTCAGAATGTAGCTGTATAATTTAGAACTGATATTCAACAGGGAAATACCTCTATAATTATCAGGGGAGTTAATATCACCTTTCTTGTGCAGCGGTTGAATAAGAGTTTCACACCATGCAGAGGGAAAGATTCCAGAATCAAGAGTTTGTTGAAAGAGAGAGAGAGAGAGAGAGAGAGAGAGAGAGAGAGAGAGAGAGAGAGAGAGAGACAGACAGACAGACAGACAGACAGACAGAGAAAGGGAGAGACAGACAGACGGGTAGACAGACAAACAGACACGTACAGACAGGCAGAGACAGTGAGCTGATATGATGTTTATTTACTTAAATACTTCACATTGTTTTCCTGCTAAAATGTATACTTACACGGAAAGTGTTTGAAAGTGTACTTGGTATCAAGTAACTTAACTGATCACTCAATAATTCTTTCCCTTCATGCGACACAATTATAACAGCTCTGTGTGTGTGTGTGTGTGTGTGTGTGGGGGGGGGGGGGGGGGGGGGGGGGGGGGGGTGCGCGTGGGAGGGGGGGAGTGAGTGTGGATGATGGTGTGGTGGTGTGGGGGGACGTAAAATATGTCCATCTTCTTATGATTCTCCTTAGCAGGATATGACGATTGTTTTCATAATGTTTCAAAATCTTCGTATACTCGACGATCCATTCATTACTGCCCACGGAAGAAACAAACGGCACTGAGCAGTACGTTCTTTAGTTTTTACAGCTCTTCAGGTCTTTTCTTTTCTTTTCGACGTTTATCTTCTTTTTTGTGTGTAAGGGAGGGGAAGGGCTTTAGGGTTTATTTGACCTGTTTCCTGAAACTGAGAAAATTGTTGTAATCTGAACTTTCATTATGTATCTCTTCTTTTCTGTACGTTACTTATCCACCTAAATATTGATATATTTTCAAACCATGCGCAATTCTTAAAGGCACGTGATATTATGTTTCTGTCCTTAAATGGAATAGTGACATGTTTTGTCTTTTTTTTTTGTAAGTTATTTCTGAAGACATCAGCCTTTAGATTTGATTCAAATAAATAATGTCACAAGCGTAAGTGCCCATTCTACCAAAACATTGCTGTGATGCCGCGTACAATTTATTTATCATTTTCCTTCCCATTAGGAATGAAATTCCGTGTGTGTTGGTGAGGTTCCCAAATGTCAAGAATACTGTCTGTTGCTGTACCATTATACCGTGATTAAATCGATACTTGTTTCAGTCCTTTTGTCATTCGTTTCAGGATTGTGACCTAAAAGACTGGTTTATGTATTCTGCAGCCAGTTTGACAAAACAAGTAGTGTGGTAGAAATATGACCATTGTACCATGTTTTACGTTAATCATATGATGCTAGTCGTATTTTTTCAAGTACTCATATCTTGTGAATTGTTATCATCGCGGGAATAGAGATTTCATAGCCCAAATATGTCAATTGCATTTTTATTACCCGGTAATATTCATAGATTCAAAGACGATGATGATGATGATGATGATGATGATGATGATGATGATGATGACGATGATGATGAACATGATAATAATAATAATAATAATATAATAATAATAATATTGATGATGATGACAACGACGACTCTGATGATAATAATAGCAGTAATAACAATGATGATGGTGATGATAATGATGGCAATGATGATGATGATGATGATGATGATGATGATGATGATGATGATGATGATGATGATTCAGCTCTGTAGTTTGTGGAGTACAGGCCGGTAGCGAGGCAGATCTTTCCTTCGTTGCCTCCTGGATATTGGACATAGACTCCTGCCCCTCATTTCGATCGGCATCTGCTGCAGGGCCGTCAGTATAGTCCAGGATTCTTTGGGGAACTGGGTATGGAGGTGTTCAAGGGTGAGTGACTTTCTTTCAGGGCCGCTTTGGGAATCTTTGGGTCCAACACCAGGGATGCTGCACTGGATGAGGGGAGGGGTTCTTTCGCTCCAGGGAGGGACGGCAAGACACCGGGGTATCACTTCGGGTCATGGTCAAGTATATCCTGATGTTGCCGTTTTAGGATCCTGCTCTGCTGTACGAAGCTCCCTCTCTTCAGCCGTCCTTTTGTTGGCTGGGAGAGTCTGTCTTTCATAGGGTGGCCTTGCAACCTCTTGAACTTGGCAGCCTGTGTCAGGAGTTTGGCGTCTCTGCGGTTCTCAAGGGACTGGAGCTCTGTGGTGGTTTCAAGCTCCTGGATTGGCGTAGACTTCATGGCTCCTGTGATGGTATGGGCAGCTTGATTCTGAATCTTGCTGGTCCGTTCAAAATTGGATTTGGCTGTAGTGCCCCATGCAGTCATGCTATACTCCAGCACTGGCCTGACTGTACCAGTGAACAGTCTCCTGAAGGTCGTGTTGTCTGTGCCCCATGTTGTTCCTGCCAGCTTCTTCATGAGGGCAAGACATATTTTTGCTCTTAACTCTGTTTTCTCTGCTTGCTTCTTCCACGTCAGGCGTTTGTCGAAGGTGACGCCCAGGTACGTGGGGCTATTTTCAGCAAGCAGAGTTTGTCCATTGATGCTCAGATTAGCCTTCTGGTCTTTGGATGAGAGGCGGAGAACAGTGTAAGTGGTCTTCTTGGCATTAATTGTTTCCAGCCACTGTTTTGTCCAGCTTTCGAGAACATTCAGCGCCTGCTGTAGCCTGTGGTTGGCAGTTGTGATGTGGTCTTCCGAGCACATAGGACAAGATCGTCTGCATAGATGGCTCATTGGACTTTGCGTGGCACAACTCTGACGATGTCGTTGACAAAGACAAGGAATAGGGTAGGGCAGAGGACACCTCCTTGAGGGACTCCTTCTCTCAGTGTCTTCTTCCGACTGTATGCTCCGTTGACATGGACTCGGGCCTTCCTATTTTTCAGGTACTGCAAGATCCATTGGTACATACAGCCAGTCACACCACTCTTCTGGAGTTTTCTCCGGAGGCAATCCATCCAGACTTTATCGTACGCCTTTTCCACGTCTATCCACACCGTCAGTTCATGCTGTTTGTTCTGGAAGCCATCCTCGATCTTCTGGGCCATGTAGATCACTTGATACTCAGTGGAATGATGTTGGCGGAAGCCTGCCTACTCTGGAGTGACGATGTTGTTCTTCTCCAGGTGCCAAACAAGCCGCGAGTTGATCATACGCTCTAGGAGCTTGCCAACACGGCTGATGAGGCTGATGGGGCGATAGCTGTCAGCCCTGACTCTGACTTTGCCCTTCTTATGGATGGGTACCATGTCAGCCTCTCGCCAGCTTTGTGGAACATGCCCGTCTTCCAGCTGTTGTTGAAGAGAGCAAGGAGTTTTGTCTTTGTTTTGGTGCCGAGGTGTTCTAGCTTCTGGTTGGTGACTTCTTCAGGACCTGGAGATTTTTGTCCTGTAAAGATTTTGCAGCTTCTTCAAATTCTTTCAGTTTGAAAGGTATGTCCATGTAATCAGGTTGGTCTTGGTCATCCTGATGATTCTTCATTTCATCATGGACTTGTTGTTTTCTGTCCTCTGTCACAGAGATGTTGCTGGTCTGCTCATAGCTGTCTATGAAGCAGTTCGCTGCCTCTCTCCCTATCACAATCTCCGGATCTTTTTGAAGGAGCGTGGCAGTCCATGGCTTTGATGAGTTTACAAAGTTTGTTGCCATCTCCGTGAAGGTTCAGCTTTTCTGTTTTCTCCATCCATCTTGTTCTTGCAGCTTGGATGTAGGCCTTTCTGTATTTGGCAGTGCAGGCTTTGAGAGTGATGTGATGTTGTTTTCTTGCGTTGGGTTGTTTTCCACCTCCTCTCTAGTCCTTGTTACTTCATCTTCAACCTCCTGCAGCTTTTCTGTCCAATATGGCCTGTGGTTCTTGCAAACGCCACATGAAATTGCCTCTGAGGTTGCTTTCTGGATGGCTTGGTTGAAGCTTTTGGTGGCTCTGTTGATGATGCTGTAATTGTCCACTTTGATGGTCTTACAATACTCGTCAGAGAGGCCCGTAAACTTCTCCCAATCCGCCTTCTTATAATTCCATTTGGGAAAGGACTTGGCAGTAATACTGGTCTGTAGTCGCTGCCTGCCAACTGACTCTGTATCTTCCTGCTGGTTTTTTGGGCTGGGGTGGTCGTGGTTAGCCATCGGCAAGAGAAGAAGGTTGGTGGGTCTTCTGGATCATTCAGCAGGAGCAGGTTGCTCTCTATCTGTCAGTCCTCCACTTTGTCTCCTCTTCGGTCATTCTCAAATGTAACCCCAACAGGTTGAGTGGCTGTTAAAGTCACCTACTACTAAGCAGTTGTCTGATGGTATGTCCATTTTCTGTAGAGAGAGCTCTTTGTCTTGAGAGGGCAGTACACGTTGAAGATGGTGAAGACAGTCTTGTCCACTGTGATCTTGATTCCGTGGATTTCAGCTTCCGGATTTGTGTCCACTGTAAATTCCGAGGCTGGAATACTGTTCTTGACGAGTATCTGCACTCCTCCTTTTGGTCTTCCTTCTCTGTCCATCTTGAAGGTTTGGTAACCTCTGACTCTGAACCTGTGGTTGGGTTTCAGGTGTGTCTCTTGGATACAGACCACATCAATGTTTTCTGTGTACATTCTCTCCGTAAGTGGGATCTTTTTTGTGGTAGACGCCCTCTGCATTCCACTGGAGAATGTTGAGTGGTCCAGGTGTTTCTCCGGGGTCAGATGTGTTTCGGCCAGTAGCATTTACCTTCCGCCTCCGATGCCTGGATCGTCTCACCGGGACGGGGTGAGCACCAGACGCATGGGGTGGGCCCTTTTGAGGCACAGGGCCCGGCACTCTACTAGCCCAGCGGGACTCCTCTAGTAGAGCACCATATTGAACATTTGCGAGGTTTTCCATCCATGACGTAGATGCGTTGTACTGCCGTTACGCGCCAAGGGCCCAGTACATCCGTCTTCGGCGTTGGTTTTCTTGTCCGAGTTTCCCCTCTCGTAGGCGACTTGCCGACCAAAGTTAATGAGCATCCCCTACCCTGGTTTGTTTCTCCGAGTTTTTCCTTCCCCGGGGCTAGAGGTTTTTATGCGCCTCTTACTCGCATGGTGAACCGTCACAGGACACATGGGGAATTTGATATGGTGTAACAAAGGCATCTGTTACCCCGCCCCGTCCTGGTAGGAACATCGCCAGTTGGTTCGAGACTGCTTGTTCGACCAGGCAAGCCTGACTTACATCGCAGATAACCCTCATATCTGGGGACCGACCCCCCTATCCGCCATCCGGGTACCCGTCGGGTTGGGGATAGTCGCCCCGCCCAGATGATGATGATAATAGTATTGATGATAAATAATAATAATAATTATTATAATAATAATAATGATAATGAAGATGATGATGATAATGATGTAAAAAGCCAGCAAACTTTAAAATAGGCTGTTCTGTTCATAGATATTACAACAGTTACTTCTACTAACGTTGCTGTTGAATCGACCATCACTACTATTCTTGCTTTTTGCACATTGACACTTCAGTTGAAAGGTTTCAGTTGTTGACTAGATCTGTGGTGGACAATTCAGTTGCTGTTCACTAAATTCGTCAATTCCCACCATAATAAGTAAAAAAAAAAAAAAAAAAAAAAAACTCAGAAATACGAACGTAATGAATGTAAGCGAATTAGGACAATTCCAGAAGGATGTCAGCTTTCTCCATTGTCTAATTTTACTCCGTGGAATCAGCCGGAAGACCTCATTTCCCACGCTACTCAAGAAAAATTCAGAGAGTTTGTCGGCGTGTATGTTTTCACTCCATTATTCATCATTTGGCTCCCTTAAACGTGATCAGCATGACTGTCTTCTGGGAGCACGGAATCAAAGAAAGAATCAATTTGTGTTTGTTTTTCTTGTCAGTGTCAGATGTCATTGTTATAGCAGTTCATTTTGAACTGCATTTGGATCGAATATATACAACAATCATGAAGACACCTTTCAAACTATTCATTGCTAAGTACAGTGTAAACAACATGGTTCATTGCTTGGTGTGCTTTGTTTATATTTCAGGTTTCATGTCTACTTTAATTGCTATCGAACGATGTATGTGTGTTGTCAGTCCACTCAAAGCTCAGAGTATGCTGCGAACAAGAACCACTGCCATAGTCATTGCAGCTGCTCATGTGGTCATCTTTGGGGTGTTTTCCCTCATAGCACTTCGGTGGAGAGTTGTGTGTATGTACAACCCTCAAACGGGACGTGCAGTTGACGCATACTATACAACTGAATTTTACTTTAATAACAAAGGTCTCATTGATGCTTTGGACGGAATTGTTTTTGGAATTTTTCTGCCAGGACTTTCTGTGGCGGGGGTGTCTATATCTACTGTGATAACAGTGATCAAACTACGTCAGATGATTTATGGCGCAAAACGTCATCTTCTGTCAATGTTTACAGTGAGGATAAAGACGTGGCCTTGACACGCATGTTAATAGGAACCAACATTCTGTTCTTGACATGCACATTGCCTGCGTTAATCTTCCGCACGTCAGTTCCATTTATTCCTGATCTTAGCCTCAGTGGGAAGTATTACAATACTTATTATTTCTTAGTCAGCCTCCAACATCTGTGTGCATATGTCAACTCTTCCTTCAATTTCTTTGTCTACTATTTCTTGGGGACCAAGTTTCGCATGAGTGTCCAGCACAAGTTTTCGTGGTGCTTCAGATTTTTAGCGAAGGACAAATAGTGGTGTAGTTTAACAGCAGTATGCAGTATACCCAAGCCATCTAATGAGTAGCATATTGCTCGACACAAATAAGGCGCATTTATTTTTGAAATGTTTTCGATCGACATTACCATTTGCTATGATATTAAAACTTACACAAGAATATGCCTATTTATAACCTCATTTGCTTACAGGACATTACAACATGATGACATGACATCCTACATATCTACAAACGCTGTGCAGAAAGCAATAGACATAGGTCATGCATTGAAGGAGATAAAGCATCGAACATTTGCTTAAGAAGTAACTCTGGCATAATAGAAAATATGAACACTGTAAAATCGTATGATTCAAATGTGTCTTTCCCACCCTAACTTTGCCTCTTTTGCTCACACGTTGTTGGTTAGTTAGTAATATCCAATCGATAGAACAAAAATATCACACGTTGTGTGGTTAGTTAGTAATATCCAATCGATAGAACAAAAATATCACACGTTGTTTGGTTAGTTAGTAATATCCAATCGATAGAACAAAAATATCACACGTTGTTTGGTTAGTTAGTAATATCCAATCGATAGAACAAAAATATCACACGTTGTTTGGTTAGTTAGTAATATCCGATCGATAGAACAAAAATATCACACGTTTTTTGTTAGTTAGTAATATCCAATCGATAGAACAAAAATATCACACGTTGTTTGGTTAGTTAGTAATATCCGATCGATAGAACAAAAATATCACATGTTTTTTGGTTAGTTAGTAATATCCAATCGATAGAACAAAAATATCCGGGGAGTGATACAAAAAAAAGTGTACGGCAACATTAAACCAAAAAACATAAATGCAATACATCACATCTTCCATTATGTCACCATAGTACCAAATAATATGAAGAAGAAGAGCATTTCAGGAAAAAAGAAAGCATATAACAAATTCAAATAAACAAATCCGGAAGGGGGGGGGGGGGGTGCAGAAAGAAAATAAGAGAAATATTAAGAAAGGAAAAGAAAAAGAAAAACAGAACGAAACAGATAAGCACTTTCCCTACCTATTATCTCTTCTAAAACTGTATTAATACCACAAACAGCCATCAGATAAAAACAAAGACAAAGCCTCTTAATAGGTGTACGCAAGAAAAACGGACAGAGTGATAACAACCAAGAGTGATGTATAACGAACAAATAAGATTAGGATTACCAAACAATGGATCATGGAAAGCTGCGATCTGGATCACTGCTTAAAGAAACAGAGAAACATGGTGAATTAGCATTAATTACAACCACAAAAACGAGTTAGTATTTTGATGATAGACAGACAAATGCAGATTATTCTCGTCATTATCGTCGTCGTCACCATCAACCTTACCAGCAGCAGCAGCAGCAGCAATAGTGGTAGCAGCAAGAGCAGCAGCAGCAGTAGTAGTAGCAGCGGGGGAGCAGCAACAGCAGCAATAGTAACAGCAGCAATAGTAGAGCAGGGATAGTAGTAGCAGCAAGAGTAGCAGCAGCAGCAATAGTAGTAGCAGCAAGAGTAGCAGCAGGAATAGTAGTAGCAAGAAGAGCAGCGCTAAAACAGCACCAGTAGCGGCGGGGGCGGCAGCATAGAATTATAACAGTCATGATGATTAAGAAGAAGAAGAAGAAGAAGAAGAAGAAGAAGAAGAAGAGAAGAAGAAGAAAAAATGATAATTATGATAATGATGACGATGATAATGATGTTGATGATGACAATGATAATGATGATAATGATGCTGATGATGATAATGATGATGACACTGATGGTGGTGGTAGTGGTGGTAGCGGTGGTGAGGGTGGTGGGGGTAGTAGTGGTGGTGGTGTTGGTAACGATGATAATGATGATGGTGATGATGATGATGATGATGATGATGATGATGATCATCATCATCATCATCATCATCATCATCATCATCATCATCATGGTGATGACGACGATACATTTATACGAAGACTGATGTTAGAGAAAATCCGCTTATTTTGGTCATCGTTAATGTCCGAATTGAACATCATACTCAGCCTGATCGAAGTAATACGCTTCTAACATCCGCTGTTCTCTAGAGTCCTCCATTGGCCTATAGTCTGGTAATCAGGCAGCAAGTAACTTGCATAAAGCCTTACCTTATTACTGTGCACAAAGCGGTGTGCGTCTTTAGCTGACTTTGCATAGCATGGCCAGGCCTAGAATCTGACGGTATAACAAGCGGTGGCCTCATCAGCTTGGACGGCAGTCAGCTTGCGAAAAGGAGAACTTGTGGGCTGGCCATCCATAGATAGTAACGTTAATTGCTAAGCATTAAGTCTTGCATAGAGCATGAAAAGAATATTCAGTCACCAAAATATTGTCATGCCACAGAGATCTGGAATGGCTCCATTACACAGTAATTGGCAAATGCGCACGCGCGCGTGTATGTGTGTATGCGCGCGCGCGCGCGCGTGCGTGCGTGCGTGTGTATGTATGTGTGTGTGTGTGTGTGTGTGTGTGTGTGTGTGTGTGTGTGTGTGTGTGTGTGTGTGCGCGCGCGCGCGCGCGCGCATAGTAAATTTAACTTGTCTGGGATTTAGAGTATGTGAATTTTCGAGCTTTCAAAATTACTTGGGAGAGTAATTCGAAAATTATTCACCTTTTTGTTTGTGTTTTTCTTGATCGATGTCGTACAGATGCTCAGTTCTATTATTTAACAAGCATAAATCATTTCTGAGTGACTTTAGGTGAGTGGGAAACTTACATAGGTGAATATCCACACAAAACACAAAATATTGTATATGGTGATGCATAGAGGGAAATCACCATTCATGGTGATGTATAGAGGGAAATCACCATTCATGGTGATGTATAGAGGGAAATCACCATTCATGGTGATGCATAGAGGGAAAATCACCATTCATGGTGATGCATAGAGGGAAATCACCATTCATGGTGATGCATAGAGGGAAATCACCATTCATGGTGATGTATAGAGGGAAATCACCATTCATGGTGATGTATAGAGGGAAATCACCATTCATGGTGATGTATAGAGGGAAATCACCATTCATGGTGATGTATAGAGGGAAATCACCATTCATGGTGATGCATAGAGGAAAATCACCATTCATGATGATGTATAGAGGGAAATCACCATTCATGATGATGCATAGAGGGAAATCACCATTCATGGTGGTGTATAGAGGGAAATCACCATTCATGATGATGCATAGAGGGAAATCACCATTCATGGTGATGCATAGAGGGAAATCACCATTCATGGTGGTGTATAGAGGGAAATCACCATTCATGATGATGCATAGAGGGAAATCACCATTCATGGTGATGCATAGAGGGAAATCACCATTCATGGTGATGCATAGAGGGAAATCACCATTCATGGTGATGCATAGAGGGAAATCACCATTCATGGTGATGCATAGAGGGAAATCACCATTGATGGTATAGAGGGAAATCACCATTCATGATGATGCATAGAGGGAAATCACCATTCATGGTGATGTATAGAGGGAAATCACCATTCATGGTGATGTATAGAGGGAAATCACCATTCATGGTGATGCATAGAGGGAAATCACCATTCATGGTGATGCATACAGGGAAATCACCATTCAAGTCAAATAAAGGTGCAGTCAAGCGCATCCGTTTTTCTCTCAGCATTTATTTTTTTATTTCATCATATTAAGAAAGTTTAGCTTAGAAATACAACACAATATTTACGGAACACACAATAGGCTTTTCAAACATTACAGGTGCTGCTGTTGTGCATTTTTCGTTTTCAGAGAACAAATCTCTACGACCGATTCACATTTAAGTTATAACAAGGTTTGAGATATTTCCCATCAAAAACATTTGGAACACACACCGAGGCGTATCTAATCGAACCAATTTTTTTTTTTCGAAAACCTCGGACATATTACTGTAAAGCCCTAACATCTAAAAATGTTTCTGGCCTGAGTATTGCATCATGATTACATTTCAGTGGTGTTTATGTGGACAGAAGGGGAAGATGGCGAATGGGGTGTTGCATGCAGTACTCATTTGGAGTGAGCAATTGCCTGCGTCGTTGCAGGCGCTATTGCCTCTGCCGGCACATCCGTTCAACAGTTTCCTTCTTTGTTGTGTGAATCGTGTCATTTCACCTACACCTCACTGGATGTGAGTGGTCTCATTGCCAAACTGCACGACACACTGCAGCATCCACGTGGCCTTATAACAGACAGGTCGCTCCTCACTTCAATACCGATCATACCAGCAGCAGTTGGTAGGTTCAAGTCCCAGAAAGACTTGTTTCAATCAAATCTATTCTCTTTGACCCATTAACAATTCAGCGAAACAAAGAGACCTTTTGACTGGTCAAATTTGAACTTATACTAGTACTATTGCCATGGGGAGGGGGGGGAGGGGGGTGGTGGTGTCACGACAATAGGGTATGCAGTAATGTTGCGCACTATTCGCGTCAAAAAAGCAGATGTACCACACTGCCACACATGAATAGCATCGCACATCGCATTTCTTTGATTTAATTGTGTCAGGGTCTATTCTAGTTTATGAAAAGATCTGTTTCGGATACAGCTTCCCAATGTTACATTTTTGGTGCTTGCAAGTTATGTTATGTTTTCTTTGTATTTTCTACTAGTCAGCATGTAGATTATATTACATGATGCTCGTGAAACTGCATTTGTATTTCAATACACTCTGAAAAAAGGTGTTTTTTTTTCCCTTTTTAATTTTTTCATGGACTGTCTGTCTGGATGAGCGCCTGCATGTGGCAGCGTGGCAAACTGCTGAACGAAGGGACCCCAGAATTCAGACACGATGAGTGTCTGCATGTGGCAGCGTGGCAAACTGCTGAACGAAGGGACAGAATTCAGACATGATGAGTGCCTGCATGTGGCAGCGTGCCAAACTGCTGAACGAAGGGACAGAATTCAGACATGATGAGCGCCTGCATGTGGCAGCGTGGCAAACTGCTGAACGAAGGGACAGAATTCAGACATGATGAGCGCCTGCATGTGGCAGCGTGGTAAACTGCTGAACGAAGGGACAGAATTCAGACATGATGAGTGCCTGCATGTGGCAGCGTGGCAAACTGCTGAACGAAGGGACAGAATTCAGACATGATGAGCGCCTGCATGTGGCAGCGTGGCAAACTGCTGAACGAAGGGACAGAATTCAGACATGATGAGCGCCTGCATGTGGCAGCGTGGCAAACTGCTGAACGAAGGACAGAATTCAGACATGATGAGCGCCTGCATGTGGCAGCGTGGCAAACTGCTGAACGAAGGGACAGAATTCAGACATGATGAGCGCCTGCATGTGGCAGCGTGGCAAACTGCTGAACGAAGGGACAGAATTCAGACATGATGAGCGCCTGCATGTGGCAGCGTGGCAAACTGCTGAACGAAGGGACAGAATTCAGACATGATGAGCGCCTGCATGTGGCAGCGTGGCAAACTGCTGAACGAAGGGACAGAATTCAGACATCAATTTCACTGTGCACAACTCACACAAAGACGAATCACAGCACGAAATTAATAGGATAGTTCTCTGTATAATATGGAGGGTTGACTGCCAGAACCCTGTATCTCACTCAGAAAAATAAATGTCAACACATATGTGAAACCTCTCATACATGCACAAGCAAGAAAGTGGCCTGAAAAGAGTCGTCATCCAAGAGCTTCAAAAGACTTAACACCCCGGAATGTATATCATCTTCAACTCAAAAGGAGGGTACAAACGGAAACACTTCCGAAGATCTGCACAGTTACTACCAGGAGCTCTCGCCCAATACACGAAGGAGCTCTTAACTACGCTCTTCAAATTCTGAACTCACACCCCATTCAGCAAACAATATATCAAGGGAGAACAACAGAGCTCCAAAAGCAAAGAAACACAGCTAAAGTCCCAGATCTCCCTTAGTTCGTCAAAAGACCTATCGAGGGGATAACAAACTTCCAAAGCAAAACAGTATAGTTTAAGTCTCAAAGCTTCACATTTTTTTCCAGGACTCCCTCTCTCGGCAAGAGTCATAAAAGTCTGAGCGAAAGTGGTGAAAAACAAAACATTGAAACCCTTGAATTCTAGTTTTGACATTAACGAAGCCACCGAGGTTATTTCCAGCTACATTTCTTTCTGTGAACACATGATTGTACCTACTAAAACTATCAAAATATTTCCCAACAACAAACCTTGGGTTACAAAATCTCTCTGAAAATAACTCTAAATGAGAAAAAAAAAAAAAAAGCTTTTCAATCAGGCAATAAAAGCGATCGTAAGGTTGTACAAAAGAAACTGCAAACGGAGATTGAAGAATCAAAGACAGCTTACAAGAGAAAAGTTGAAAAAACATGTTCCAGAATGGAAATATGCGAGATGCATGGAAAGGAATAAAGGTTTTATCAGGTTCAGGAAAATGTTCAAACCAAAATATTAGTAACAAAAAAAACAGCAAAAGAACAGAAGCAAATTTGCAGAAAAGCTGAACGATTTTTATTGTAGATTTGATGATAAAGATTTTTAGTAAAGAATTAAAGGAAGTGAAGGAAGAACTCCAAAGCAATGTTAAAAACGATGTTGATGGAAGTGATTCTGTTGTGATTGAGGAAAATGATGTTCAGTTTTTTTTTTTTCAAACGTTTAAATGTGAGAAAGGCAATAGGCCCTGATAATATCTGTGGAAAATTGTTGAAGGTGTGTGCTTCTCAGCTCTCCTATGTTTACAGTCGTTTGTTTACCTGGTCACTTAGAGAATGTATAATTCCTGTTTTATGGAAAAAATGCCACTGTATGTCCTGTTCCCAAAAAACGCAACCCAAGCTGTTTAAATGATTACCGACCAGTTGCCCTCACATCTGTTGCAATGAAATGTCTTGAAAGAAATGTCCCTCGGTTATGTTTTAAAAGATACTACACAGTACCAAGACCCGTTTCAGTTCGCATACCAACAGAACAGATCAACAGATGATGCCACACTCACACTTCTCCATCATGCTTTTTCACACCTCGAAAAACCTGCCTCCTTTGTACGCATTCTCTTTATTGATTTCTCATCAGCATTCAACACCATACAACCACATCTGATGGCAAAGAAAAACTCATCATTAACATAAATGTGGGTAACAAGCTCATTCTTTGGATAATTGATTTTCTACACAGAGGACACAGTCTGTTCGATATCAAAGTGTTGTTTCGTCTTCCAGAGTCATTTCAACTGGCGCACACCCCAGGGTACTGTTTTATCACCAGTGCTTTTTACTCTGTACACAAATGATTGTTCAGGAAGTGTGATTCAACTTTGTACATTAAATATTCAGATGACTCAGCACTTGTGGATCTTTCCAACTCTGATTCTGTTTACTTCAAGGAGGTTCAAAGATTTGTTGACTGGTGCGCGATCATAACTATCTTGATCTGAATGTAACAAAAAAAAAAGAAAGAAATGTTGATTGATTTAGAAAGAATCCAAAAGCTGTACCACCACTTTTTTATCAAAGGTGCTGAAGTAGAACGTGTTGAATCATACAAATTTAGGAACTTTTATAGATAATAAGCTGAATTTTAAATCCCATGTGTGAGTATGTCCACAAAAAAATGTCAAACCAGATTATATTGTCTTCGCAAGCTGCGATCATTTCATGTGAATACTGACATTCTTCGGACATTTTATTCATGCTTCTTGGAATCTGTTCTAACTTTCTCATTTATGTGTTGGTATGGTGGGTTGACTGTGAAGAGCAGAAATGTGCTTGAGAAAGTGGTGAACGTGGGAGGAAAAATCGTTGGTGAGACGTGTTGTTGTAAAACGAAGAAGATTACGTGTGACCAGACCCACGTTCTTGCAAATCAGTATGACCTTCTCTTCAGTCAGGACGAAGATATCGATCGGTTAAATGCAGAAGTGTCAGATTTAAACAAAATTTTATTTCCCCTGTCCATTGATTTCATGAACCGAGAAGATGTTTAATTGAAATCCAAATTCCTCTATATTAATGTATGTCATATGTGAGAAAATGGGTAATGTGACTAGATTATTGTTTATTTGCTGTGAATGTGTGTGACCACAAATTAATTTCTCAAATTGAGATAATAAAGTTTACTTGACTTGACTTGACTTGACTTGGCAGCGATCTCCCCGTGTCACAGAACAACTTATTTGGTGTACGCCAGTCACCAGGCGTCCAGGTGAATTTACAATAGGGGAAACAGGGAGCCTCATGCTAGAAGCACAAACTCTACGAGGTCCTGGTGCTAACCTAAGACAACAGACACGAATGTTTTTTTCTTCAGTTCCACGGAACGAAACGCGCTTCACTTTACCATCTCTGTGGAAACACAGCAAGTCCTTTTAAGGTTATGGGGGAAAAGTCTGTTTTGCAACGCCGGTTCTGTCAGCTCTCATTCGTTCCACACTTAAGCCCTACCATAGCGTGTAGACAAATCGTACACCCTGGAAACTGGCTGTTCCAGGGCAGTGGGGTGGGAGGTTGGGGGGGGGGGGGGGGGGGGGGGATAGAAAAATCCTTCCGTCGCAAAGGGAGGAATGGGATGCTATGTATGGCATGTCCAGCCACATTATGGGGCAACAAACCAGGGTTATAAAACATAGTCCCTGTCTCAGCTCCTTTCTATCATCATAAACCATAATCATTTTTTCCTCCTTTTTTTAAGATGGGAAGGAAACAGGGGTCAGAATTGGATGATATAAAAAGTTATAAACTTTTTTTTTTGATCATAAACTAAAAAAGTATAGAAAATGTTCCTTCTTATGATAAATCATTGTGACGATTTGCAAAAGAAAAAAGCTAAATAAGGCGGAATTTTGATTTTTTTCCAAATGCTTCAGTCCATTCCCAATGCACCAACCTACATTGACCTGCCTGAACAGTTAAAGGTGATAAGCTGGGGAGCACGGATGGCTGGCCTTCATGCAGTACATACACCGCTGTGCTAGAGCTGACAGTCATTAAACAGGGTATGTGTCCCAATGAATTCTTCGCACAGTGCATCAGGGGTCACAGGTCACAGCCCTAGAGGCATGACTGGGAGAAAAGTCTCGAACAACAACAACAAAAAAAGCCAAAAAGGGTAGACAACTGATGAGTCCTGAAGAAACACACACACACACACACACACACACACACACACACACACACACACACACACACATATATATATATATATATATATATATATATATATATATATATATATATATATATATATATATATATATATCAGCGTTGAGAGACACACCAGTCATCCCTTCTGGGCAGTAGGTAGGAAACACATAACAAAAAAGAGACAGATCGGTTTTCCCTTTTAAGTCAGTAATTAGCAAAAAACAGATGAATATGGCTTTATCATTTTCATTGCTATCTCAAAAACAGAGAGGAGCAATCCAATGATAAATATGTCAATAAACTAATCCTCCTCCTCCTCCTCCTCCCCCTCCTCCTCCTCCTCCTCTTTCTCCTCCTCCTCCTGTGCCCTGGCCTAGCTATTAAAGCAGATATGAATGAAGAAACTGAAGAATTCGAAAGATTAGCTGAAGAAGCAAACGAAACGAAGTGGCAACAATTTTGTTTGTCAATTAATTATGACACAACACTGACTCAGTTCTGACACTTTTTATAGTCGCAAGGAAGGTACACACAAAAAAAAAACAAAAAACGCAACCCCAGATATCTTAGACGCTGACGGAATCACAAACTCGAGACAAATTTGGAGAAAGGGTCGGTTCCACTTAAACGTTTCATAGAACAGAATGATCGAAGAAATTTGAGAAAAAAAGAAGAATATTTGACAAGTTAAACCAACACCTAGCTCAGACTGGCATTGATGATAAAATACAGCATCTGAACTGGAGGACGCAATAGCTAGATGCACTAAGAATAGTGCACCAGGACCAGACAAAGTACGGAATGCAGATATCAAACAACTCTCAGAAGAGGAGAGAGCCCAACTCTTCAGTCTCTACCAGGAGAGTTTTGATAAAGGCTATGTCCCAGAAAGACTGGACACAAAGCTACATGAAAGCTTTACCGAAACCAGGAAAAAATCATTTCCAGTTAAATGGCTATGGCATACTCACCATGCAAAATGTAGTAGGAAAACTCATAGAACGAATCATAACAACAACACTCGCAAGAGATCTTGAAAGTCGACAAATCCTCCATCAAATCAATGAGTCTACAGAAGAGGAAAAGGACATGGGGAAATGCGGCCGCGTTTGCCTAAGAAGTATATGAAGGATTCCAAATAAAGGAAGAAACACTAGCTGTTGCAATAGATCTGGAAGACGCATACAACAAAGTCCAGTTCTCGCTTCTCATGGAACTATTCCTTGACTATGGAGTCAGCGAGACACTTCCACGATGGATAGTAGCGGCGGCACTTCGGAGCGAAACGTCATCCTACGATTTGGAGATTGGACATCTGAGCCTCATAAACTTTGTATGGATTTACCTCAACGTTCTCCTCTTTCTCCTGATTTGTACAATGTTTACACTAAAGCCCTTGCAGACCTCAACAGAGACGGAATTGCTCGAGTATTTAAATTAACAGATGATGGAATGATCTGCAAAACATCAAATTATGCTGACTGAAAAGAACGAACGAAAGCAGCTCAGCAACAGTTGAAAAACATTGCTAAGTGATGTCAAGAAACTGAATCGTCCATCAACCCTACCAAACCCAAACATTAGTCTGCACTCTGATCAACAAGACATCAGAACAAATACCCTCACCAGTTTCCTTCAATGGAATACCAATTGAATCAACTAACAACCTACACTATTTGTGTATGGGCTTTGACAGAATGCTAACCTTTAGAAAGCATATCGAGAATATTGTGCTAAACTACAAAAAAGGCCTATCTGTCATGAAAGCAATGGCAGCTAAAGGTATTGAACAGCGCCATTTCTAACGAATGCATCACGTACTTGTACTCAGTGTGATAGATCATGGATTAGTGCTTTACATCACTAATCAACAACAACCTTCTCAAATTAGAAAGAATTCAAAATGAAGCAATGAGATTGGTCCTGGGAACCACAAAGGACATACCAGTA
>JADBJO010008955.1:44377-46877 GCA_016801955.1 Conus betulinus | reverse complement strand
AAAAGTGGTGGTACAGCTTTTGGATTCTTTCTAAAATCAATCAACATTTCTTTCGTTTTTGTTACATTCAGATCAAGATAGTTATGATCGCACCAGTCAACAAATCTTTGAACCTCCTTGAAGTAAACAGAATCAGAGTTGGAAAGATCCACAAGTGCTGAGTCATCTGAATATTTAATGTACAAAGTTGAATCACTTCCTGAACAATCATTTGTGTACTAAAAAGCACTGAACATCATTTTCCTCCTCAAGCATAGACATCTTTGAGTCTATGCTTGAGGATCCATTTAAGGATGCAAGGGAGATCAAAAGATACGGAACAGTCTGAGTGGTCAGCTCTGCTGTTCAATAACCCAAGCGTTGTCAGCGGCTAAGAATTGTGCAGAACAACCTTTCCTTGGTTCTCCTAAGATATGCAATCACCCACTGATTGACCAAACAATACAATGCTGAACAATTAAGCAGTGGGAGAAAACAATGCATAAAACAATGCAGGTTAACAATTCTTCCATCATTATAGTAATGACTTGGCAAAGATTTGAAATAGAGAGAGAAAAAAAAAGAGATGAGGTAAATGGGAAAATGTATATCATAGATATGAAAACCCTTTAATAGCTGCATGAGGAAACTATGGCAATCCCTCTCGAAGGCAGATCTATATGTATCGCCTGCTCCGAGGCCTTTCGTCCGCTGGATCGGACTCATCACGGAGACACGGCTGATTGTGTCTGTGCTCTTGGCGTCAAATAGAGACACACCACAGTCCATAATTCGGTGGTGTTCTGACCGCCAAGGGTTCGAAAACGAATCCAACAGCACCCCCAAAGCAGCCAGCGAAAGGTAGTAGAGAATCAAACAAAACGAAAGTGTGGAGAGGGAAAAAAAAACTATTCATAAAGCACTAATGAAATGGGGGATGGTAAAACAGAAGGAAACTTACAAACAAACAAACAAACAAAACTACACAGAGAGAGAGAGAGGTCAGAGGAGGGTGGGGAAGAGAGAATGGTGGGTGGGGTGAGGAGAAAAGGGATGGTAGGCAGAGTGGGAGTGGGGATGAGCGATTTTTTAACGGAGTAGGTTTTATGTTCAGACGATTTATTCAAAGTATGGTCTGCAGAAGACTTTGCGAATGGGCGCTAATCATTGTAATCGAATAATCTAATTACTGAGACATGAAATGTTTATGCAAATGTTCCTTGAAACGTTTTAAAGTATTCATGTTTTGTAGATTCGGTGAAAGTGAGTTCCAGACTTATGGTCCAGAGTAAGCCAGGCTTGTTTTGTATAGATCAAGAAGGAATTTCGTCGAGCCAGAAAAGCTGTTCGATCTTGTAAAAAGGGTATTGATATAACATGGCATAGTATCTTCCCTCAATGACTACCGCCCAGTCGCTCTAACATCCATTGTGATGAAGTGTTTCGAAAGAGCAATACTCAGTCACCTCCTCACTGATACAGTCTGTCATCAAGATCCTTATCAGTTTGCATACAGACGCAACAGATGCACAGACGATGCCACTCTCACACTTTTACACAACGCTTACACCCACCTGGAGAAACAGATTCTTTTGTTCGTATTCTTTTTATTGATTTTTCATCAGCTTTTAACACCATCCAGCCTCATCTCCTAGTGCACAAACTTTTATCCTTAAATGTCAGACCCAGGCTTATCCTGTGGATCACAGATTTCCTCATCTCCAGATCCCAATCAGTGCGCTATCAATCTGTCATGTCATCTGTCCTCTTTTGCTCCACAGGTTCTCCTCAAGGTACCGTTCTTTCTCCTGTCCTCTTTTACTCTGTACACCAATGACTGCATTGGTACAGAAGAAACACCAGTCATTAAATATTCAGATGATACAGCCCTTGTAGACCTTTCCAATTCTGATGTAACATATTTTGATGAAGTTGAGCGTTTCAGCACCTGGTGTAAAGAAAATTATCTTGAGCTTAACGTCAAAAAAACAAAGGAGATGATCATAGATTTTAGGAAAGCGGAAAATTATGTGCCTGATCTTTATATTGATGGAGAAAAAGTGGAACGGGTAGAGGAATACAAATATCTGGGCACAACGTTAGACAATAAGCTCACTTTCAATACACATACCAGGTCCGCATACAAAAAGTGCCAAACCAGATGCATTTCCTACGCAAATTGAGGAATCTGCATGTCCAGCCAAAAATTCTTAAAAATTTTACAGGAGTTTATTGAGTCTGTCTTGACTTTTTCATGCATTTGCTGGGCAGACGATTTTGTGTCCCCAGAGCTAAGCTGATGCGCACAAAAAAGAGCTTTGTGTTCAAATCCATTGCGCTTTTAAACAAACACAGCGTGTAAGAAGAGGCGGTGGATCACCTGTGACACAAGCATGTGCGCGGGTGTGTATGTCTGTGAGCAAGCGGGAAAGTATAGATGCTGGAGTGTGGGTGTGTTTTGTGTGTTATGTGTGCATGTCCTGGAACAGTGAGGAATAGAAATGTCTGGAATATGTCTTAT
>JADBJO010008955.1:20000-32500 GCA_016801955.1 Conus betulinus | reverse complement strand
CCCCCGTCTCCCACCTGGCTGGCAAAAATAACATTTTGTGGGCATGTTGCTGTTCTTCCCTGCACTGCGGGTCACCTTTTTTCCCCCACTCACATTGTTTTTTTTTTGTTGTTGTTGGTTGTTGTTGTTGTTTGTTGTTTTTGTTTTTTTTTTTTTTTTTTTTTTTTGGGGGGGGGTTGGGGGGTTCTTAATGTTGATCAAAAACAAATTAACTGGTTAACATATTCTGATATCTTTATCATGTGTTGTATAATCAGACTGCAATATTGACCGGGCGCTAACCACAGAAGCTTGATTCGATGTATAAGACTGAATTTCAAAACACAAACTTAAAAGGAAAATTACTTTTCCGTCGAACGAAAGAGACAAACAAATTACAAGAGAAAATACGACGCGTTTCAACCTCTTGCTTGGGTCTTCTTCAAACCAGACAAAATCACATTCAAGACAATGACAACAGAGAACGAACTATCACTTCTGTCCTCAAACTGGGCGCAAAATACACTCAATTATTCAACAACGACAAATAAGAAAAACTCTTCACTGAGTCTTGGAAATGTACTACTGTCCTTCAAGAATTGTCTGATCATAAATTATCTTCATTCGGCCATGAAACCAAAAAAACAGGTAACACATTTTCTGTTGGCGGCCAGTGCTGACTATGAGAGGTCATGCTGCCATTGTCAACAGCAGCATGGTCATCACTGATAAAAACAGATCTTAAACTGAGTATGTGACCGATACTAAACGACACAGGACAAATATATCGTAAACTACCTCGCTATGAGAGACTGGCTCAGTCAAAAAACTGAATGAGATTTGCTTCATGCGGCTGCAGACTGGGAGTTGCAATCTGTTTACCGCATTTGTTATGGGTAACCTACATTGCTAAAAATATTTTTTAATTAAAAAAAGGAAAAGAAAAGGAAAAAAGAAAACAGAAAACAAAAAAAGAAAGTTGCCGTGGCGCAGTGGTTAGCGTCACGAACTGCGAATTGGAATGTCATGGTTCGATTCCCATTAGAGGCATATTTTAGTGTGTGATTTTTCAGCCCCGGAATCAATTGGGAAGACTGGAACCGCACAGTACAGTTTCAGCCGCTTAATTGTTATGTCTCTGAGAGTGTTTGCTCCAGATTCCTGACCAGTTCTGCAGGTCTGTGTTTCGCTCGGGCCTGGCTGACGCCGGTATATACCATGAAAAAAAGCATAGAGTACAGCCTTGTCACGTACTTTCTATCCAGAACAGGGCTCCGTAATATCATCTTTATCATCCTTATCCCCCAAAAGTGAAAGGATTTTAAATAACGAACAAAGAAAGTAAATCTTCTTTTTCTTCCATGCTAAAATCAATTACACGTCCACAACTCCAAAGAAATGATGCTTACGACACCAAATCGTCTAGCAGAAATGCCAACACAGAGCGTGCGCGCGCGCGCACACACACACGCACACACACACACTCGCGCGCGCGCGCGCGCGCACGCACGCCCACGCACGCACGCACACACACACACAGAGAACAAACTAGGAGACTCCTTACAAGAAGGATTTTGTGGGGGAATATACAGAGTAAACACAAGAACAAAAGTTTTGCGATATTATAACTTTCAGGACTTCTGGATCTTTTTTAATGTCATTTGTGAATGGTACGGATGATATGACATGTTACACATAGCATGCACCTTCCCCGAAGATGGAGTATGACTCCTTTAATGGCGGGATAAAGAAAAAACGGTCATACACACAAACTCCACTCTCTTTGTTGAGCAGATGGGATTAAAAATACCTGCCTGTCTGTACAGGGAATGTCCGCAGGAGTATCAGCCTGCGTACGCAGAAGAAGATGATTTATGAATAGTTCTATATTATTTAAAGTAACAGCTCAGTTCCGCCCAGACAAGCGCGGTGTATATCAGGACTAGTTGTGTCACTGACAGAACACAGACACGTTAGATACAAAGGACTTGTCACGTCTGGATTGAAATCAAAATATGCATTTCTGTATTCTGTCCTTAACACACTCGCTCTTCGTGTTATTTCAGTAATGCTCTGTCGCAGTTTAGACAAAGAGTAACTTGTTTTTTAAAGCTTTGAATTCAGATATTAGCTGTTGCAACTGGAATTTATCTCCTCTTTTTATTATTGAAGATAAGAAACCCACGGATGATTGTTGACATTCACTTTACACATTCAGTACGAATAATGCAATATTAAAGCATCCTTTTCTCAGGAATAGGTTATCTGGATTTGTCTAGATTGCAAGACAAGGCGTCATGCAAAAGCTTTTAGGAGTCATTATTTTCTATCTTTGTTACTCATGTTTATATATCTTTTTAGAAAGAAGTAGTGTGTCAAGGGTATATTGCCATTGCGTAAAATGATAAATCACTGCGCTAGGGGGGGGGGGGGGGGGGGGGGGGGGAAGGATTATCTGTAGATAAGCTCCACCATAAATAAATGTGTGCAGGTGTTACGAATTATAGAGAACAACCAGATTGTAAACGGTATACACACATTGCGTGGTGCGCCGGCAGTCAAGTTGGTCATGAACAACAGTTACCACTATCATTATTATCATTATCAGTATTATTATTGTTGTTGTTGTTGTTACAATTATTATATTAACTCCCACGGTCCCCTTCTCAACGGCCTCGTTTTCATTCAACACCCCGTTTGCGCCGAATATGAGAAGATGAGTGATTGTTCGTTCGTCGTTTCCATTGTCTAATTTGTGTCTAGTTTGTCCTGCGGAACCAGTAATTTTCTTTCTAGAACAGTTTACTCAACAAGGGGATTCACAGTCTTTCATATTCCCTATCATTATTTTACAGGTTTTCACAGTCAGGACAAAAAAGGCGATTTATAACTCCCGCCTGGTTATTATCGAGTCCTCTTGTGGTGATATTGTTGTTACAATGTGAGGATGGTGTTCTATTCTTTATTGCAAAAACACTGGCAATAGTACTGACAATAGAATTTTTTTTTTGCACTCACCGGTGATTCTTTCTTTTAAGAAACTGACATCAAACATTGTTAACAACATCGAAAACTGCAAATCACAACAGACATACACAAGAAAGAATGAAACCATCACAAATACAGTTGCTAAACAATCATCATCTTCATAACTGTAGCGATAATTATACAAAAAGTTCTGACAGATGCATCAAACCTTTCCGCACACTGAGACTCAAACAATGATGGAATATACTACCTCAGAGTCTGTTTTTCCACCTCTTGATTTCAGGACTGAACACAATGGAGAGAGCATTAACTGTTTTTTTTTCTGAAGCAAGCAAACCGAAACGAATACAACTCTTCTATTAATGCTATCCCTGCATAAAGTTATATCAAATTTATCAGATGGAAATGTTTAAAAAAAAAAAAAAAAAGCAAGATTCTCTGAAAATGAATAAACAAAGTCATTCTATTCATTTATCAATAACCGAATTAGATGATTAGATGTTTCAAACAGACAGATTTTTAAGAAACAACTGAATTAGATGATTAGATGTTTCAGACAGATTTCACAGAAGTGTTTCTGTCTGCAAACTCTTTCCAGATAGAATTCCATGCTTCACTATTCAAATTTCGGTAAAGTTTTATATTCGCTCGGTTTAACAAATGTCACAGATGTCTGGGTCTTAATATATTGTCCTTATGTCGATTAAATTTGATCTGGTTAATAATAGTGAACAATAATTATATTACTCTAATTTCTAATCTCATAACACAAATGGTGTGGAGTGAGATTGTAAGCTTCATGTTTCTCTATGCACGCAAGTTGAGCTTTGGTTTTGTTTGTTGTTTTGTATATAAAAAAATATACTTTTTACCCTATCGTCATCAAGAAATTCCCGATGAACAAACACCCACCCAACCCCCTCCATGTGTTATTTTATTTTACTCTCTCTCTCTCTCTCCCTCTCTCTCTCTCTCTCTCTCTCTCTCTCTCTCTCTCTCTCTCTCTCTCTCTCTCTAACACACACACATAGACAGAGACAGACAAAAATAGAGATAGAGATACAGAAAGATAGTGAAATGCCGAGTCACTTCGCTGATGGTCAGGAGCGCCTGTTCCGAGCCAACATACGCAGGACACTACCTACCGAACTTCTTACGAACAACAGTAACTGGTCAGTCGCGAAGCCAGCACGGGAGAGCATCTCCTTCCGGAGGACGCCACCACGTCCCTCCAGCGACAGACCCCATGAACATGCCGCCGATACCCGACATGACCCCGACATGAACAGGAAATCAAAACTGAGGTGATCATGAGAGGAGGACATGAAGGGCCATACAGTTAGAGACCTTTTTTATGCTGGTCAGTGAGGATGAGGATGATGAAGGTGATGCTATGGAATTTCGTTCCGGTCTGAGACTGTCAGATTAATCTGTATTTACGTTTACTTTGATGATATAACCCAGCGTCAGCCAGGCCCCGAGAAATACACACACCTGCGGTGTTGGTCCGGAAATTTCAGCAACTCACTCAGAGACGGGTACATCGAGTGGATGAAACTCGACCGTATGGTTCCAGTCTTCCCGGTAGAGCCCAGAGCAAAACTCAGCTCTGGATTGGAGCCGGTCCAAGACCGAAAAATCCCACAAATATAAATGGCTCTAATGGGAATTGAACCCACGACCTCCGAGCTGGGAATCCTCGACGTAACAAACCACTGCGCTGTAACAGTTGATAGAATTTATGAGTGCATGTTCTGAGCTTTTATACTGGCAGGTTAAAAAAAAAAGAGAGAGAGACAGGAGAGAAAGAAAGAAAGAGAAAAAAAAAAAAGAGGAGAGAAAGAAACTGCTCAGAACAAAACTGATTTTTTTTTTTTTTTTTTTTACCGAGTACAGTTGTCCGCTTTGGGGCCGTGGCGACAGCTTTGTTGCCGTTATTTCTGCCAAAAACTGAATGTCAGTCTCTGAGTCAGACTTTGCCAGTCAAAGTGGTGGAGACAGCTTGAGGATATTGCGCACGAACGTTAAAACCATCGAAAACCTGTTTTACCTTAATTAACCACTCATTTTGATGTGTTTAGTGGTGTAGGTATTAAGCTAGTCTACACATTACATGAACATTTAACACTTGAATCAGCCGGTAGTTTGTGGGTTAGCATTCAGCCGCACGGACGTGCACAAGAAAAGTGTCCGGCTTCACCGGGTGTGCATGTACATTACTTCAAGATCCAGTTGCTGTTCGGACTCTGATCAACGATGGACTCAGTAAGAGAAGTTTGCGCGGTCATAAGCAGTTTTCCTCCTTTGCAGTGTGTGTGTGTGTGTGTGTGTGTGTGTATGTGTGTGTGTGTGTGTGTGTGTGTGTGTGTGTCTCTCTCTCTCTCTCTCTCTCTCTCTCTCTCTCTCTGGGGAGGAAGTGAACTGCTGTGCTCACAAGACAACGCACGGTACGAGCTGTGTTAATTACTCCGTAATTACCGTTGATCCAAACCTTTCTACCGGTCCCTGTTTCTCAGAGACACTGCTTAACTGCCGTGCCTTGTGGAGCAACCCAGTTCTAAGGAGTTTGTGGCCGTTTCTTGCCGATTTTCACCGGCTTCTTGTTTAAAACGAGCTGAAAGTAAGCTACCCTCACGCAGCGCGCATCATGACACTTTCTAGCAGTGTAGACGGTGTCGTGTTTGGATGGCTACTCACCTACCTGTTTTTGAGGTTTTTTTTTTTGTTTTTTTTTTTTTTACTCCGGTGCGGTGACATCGAAAGCAACCCTAGACCCAACCCTCCTCCAAGCAGGGACTGTACGAGACAAACACGTTTCAGCAGTATAGGGGATCCAGCAGTGTGAATTTGGAAAAAGCCTGGCGATCCTCGCTTTTCAACGTCACCAAGTTCAGAGCCGACACTGAGTGAAATCATGGCTACCATCGAATCTACTGGTGACCAGACGAACGCCAAACTGGAAGAGATCAGGAAGGAGGTTCATGATCTTCGTGAGGGACTGCATGGCTCTTCAGACTGAAGTGCAGGGCCTTAAGGGCGAACTCAGTAATCTGCAAAACCAGAACTTAGACCTCAGGAAAACTAACAGTGATCTGTGTACTAGAATAGAAGAATGGGATGCAAAAATGGATGATTTGGAAGGCTGCTCCAAACGCAAAAATCTTATGTTTTATATTTTACACAGGAAAGAAAATAAAACAAATGCAGACTGTGAAGACTTCAAGAAGTGTTTACCAAGAAACTGGAACTGACTGACGACACAGAGTTCAATGAAGTGCACCAGGCCTGACTCGCCCATCATCGCACGGTGTGTCTCTATAGGCAAAAAAAAAAAAAAAAAAAAAAAAAAAATTCTACAAAAACAAGTGTCGACTTCAGGGGTCCATCATCTTCATAGGTGAAGATTTCTCAAAACGGGTTAGAGACCTGAGACGGAGACTGACACCCCACCTCAAACAAGCCAGGCAAGCCGGGAAGAGAGCCACGATGATCTTCAGCCATCCGTTGATCGACGGCAAAAAGTTTTCCGTGGATGCTGAAGACAGACTGGTGGTGATGAAATAGGGTGTTGGCCACTCCCTGTGTCGTTGTCTACATCAGGTGCTTCTGCGTGGGGTCTCAAATGTTAGCACGACACCGGTGTCATCCCTGGCCACAACCCAGTGAAACTGACAGTGCCGTTCACGTGAAATAGCCAACGTGTGCGTGAGTTGTGTAGATGGTAATGTGGGACACTTCGTGTGGTGAGCTGCATGGAGTGAAAAAAAAAAAAAAAAAGATGTGTGAGCAAGGGCGTGACCCTGTTGAAGTGGAAATTGTAAGTAAAGCTCCAATTTTTGATGATTTTGTACATGATGGTACATGTGATATATAACACAATCGTTCTCTTTCTTACTTTGAATGTGAATGGGACTGTTTCTAAATTGTCTGACGTGGATTTTGTTTCATTCATCCGTTCTTGTTGTTTGTGTTGTTGTTGCTTTTGTTTGTTTGTTTTGTTTGTTTGTTTGTTTGTTTTCTGTTGAAACGTTTGTTGAGAAGTTTTCTTCAACTCATTTCTCAGACAAAACAAATGTGTGTGTTCCTGCTGTAAAATCTACTGCTCAAGGGAGACGATCTGGTGGCCTGATATTTTTATGAAAAATGAATATATGTGTCACGTATTAAACAGGAAGACATTAAATCTAATGTTTTAGGTGCTTTCATTCTGAGTAAATCATTGTTTGACTCTGTTAAAGTTGTTCTATATGTATTTTGTTGTGTTCCTCCCGAGGGGTCCCTATATTATGCGTACCTTGACGGTGAAAATGGGAGTGCTTTGTTGGAAGAATTCTTAACCGATTTTTGTTGACTCATGGTGATTTGCATATTAATTTTTTATTGTGGGGATCAGAACAGCAGGACATCCAATATTTCTCATCATTGTCAGGAAAATTGCAATAGTGGAGTTTTCAGATTTCCAGCTCTCTAGTCACCAGCCTATAGTGTTAATAGATGCCCTGAAGATCAGTCATTAGATTTCTATGGCAAACTGTAGTTTAATACCTGTACTGCGCTGATTTATGTATTCTAAATGGTACGCGTTATGGCAATTACAACAGTCACTACACGTTATGTGTCAGACAGTGGGTGCTGCTTAAATGATCATTTTTAGCTGTCTAGTGAATTCTTTTCTTCTTTGTGTGATGTTTGCGAGCGGAGTGCATGTGAGCGAACTGAGTCAGATCATATGCCTGTCAAACTTAACTCTATCCATTTAGATGATCACCAAAATAATGTACCAGTTATTGTTTGTTTGTTTGGAGAGATTTTGCTGATGCATTCTTTAGTACTATTTTATCAATGGAACTTAGAGGAAAAATGTCTGATGCAATTCGCCTTATTAACACTAACATCAATGGTGCATTGGGTATTTTTAATTCATGTTTGAAAGATGCAGCTGAATGCATGAAAAAAAAAAAAACAAAAAAAAACAGATAATTCTAACAAGAGATAAGCAGGTAAAGTTTGGTTTGATTCCAAGTGTGGCGTTTTAAAAAAAAAAAAACTGGTTCGTAAGCTGCTGAACAGATGTTAATCGTACGCATAATTCAAAAAAAAAAAAAAAAAAAAAAAAAGACAGAGTCAGCTACTGCATGAAAAGACGTGAGTATAAACATTCACAAAGGAAGAAAAGGAAACAGTTGAATGACGCTCTTCTCAAAGAGTTCGTCTTGTCCATTAAAAATCAGAAACAGTTTTGTGAAACTGTATAAAAGATTTCGTTAAAGATCAGACAGCCGGTAAAGCAGCACTGATATTGACACCTGGTTTTAACATTTTAAAGACCTACTAACAAAATTTATGCGTACTAATGAATTTTTTTGTGTAATAGTGAAGAACGTGCTGAGGATGTAGATACGTTTAATCGCTCAATTACTAAAGAGAAGGTTCTAACTGCTTCAAGGAAAATCAAAAATTGTAACGCTGGTGGACCAGATGGCATTGTTGGTGATATGTTAAATATGGCTGTAAATCAGAATTATAAATTTTTTAGTCCCATAGTTTAGCAATCTCTTTGCTAAAGGAATTCATCTAGAAAAGTGCGCAGAATCAATCGATCATTCTTACTCTGCACAAAAAAGGTAGCGTAAATAATCCTAACAATTATCGGAGCATTTCACTATGTGACGCAGTGAGTAAGATATACAGTACGGTGGTGAATTACAGATCACGGGAATGGGTAACAGAGAAAAACTGACGGACGGAGAATTTCAAGCTGATTTTAAACGCAGTTACTCTGCAGTTGATCATATGTTCACCTTGATGGCATTTATACAAGAACAGTTTTCTTTGAATCGTATTGTGTATTTGCTGGCATTGATTTAAAAAAAAAAAAAAAAACATTCCATTTCCGTAAATAGGGGGTATTCTGTGGCCTATTCTATTAAAAAATGGTGTGCGTGGGAAACTATTTAAGTGTGTAATGAGTATGTACAGCGGTGTGAAAGCTTAAGTTAATATGGAGGAAATATTCAGACTTCATTCAATGTACCAGTGGCGTGAAACAAGGCGATGTGTGTGTAGCCCCATCCTTTTTTCTCTGTTTATTAATTAATCAACGTCTGAAGTTGTTTCTAGCGATTGATATTATGCACAATTTACTACAGACTTTTAGCAAGTATTCATTCTGTTATTGGCAGATGATGCTGGCTTTATTATCAGAAACAGTTTGTTGGTCCCCAAAGTCAGCTGTATAGTCTTTAAAGAGCTGCTAATTCACTTAAATTAAAAGTGAAAAGGGCAATGGAGCTGCTAGTTTCACTTAAATTAAAAGTATATATGGCAAAAGCAACATGATTGTCTTTAGAAAAGGTGGTTATCTAGGGATTAAGGAATACTGGATTTATGATTATCTTTAGAAAAGTGGTTATCTAGGAATTAGGGAGTACTGGATTTATAATTGAATAAGTATGCCCGTAGCTATACCGATGAATATCTAAACATTCATTTCTCAACACGATTAAGCTTTAGCTTTAATCTCGCATAAGGATCTTGCAAGCAGGCAAAGTGTGCCGTAGTATGTATAATACAACATTTATCTAGATTGAAAACTCGGGTTCTTCATGTTTTTTTTTTTATCAGTTGTTTGATTCGCAGGTGCAGCCAATCATACAATATGGTGCTGAAGTGTGGGGGGTCGACCTTGCGGCTTAAACTGTGTAAAATGGCGCATCTGGTTGCCCTGAAGAAATTCCTTAGTGTGTCATTACAAACGCCGAATGATTTGATATATGACCAGACAAATAGGTTTCCGATTAGTATGAATTCGATGATTAGATATATTCTTTACCGGCTAAAAAGCTTACACGAATGCAAGAGTCAGGACTACCGAAAAAAGGTTATGATATGTTGAGTGGTTTAGATGAAAGGGGCAAAGTAAACTGGGTAACTAAGGTGAAAGTGAAACTGCATGAACTTGGGCAGGCTTATGCACGACTCAGTCAAGGTGTAGGTGATACAACTTTTTTGTTTGATTGTTTGTTGGTTTTTTTTTTGTTTTGTTTGTTTGTTTTTTACGCATGCTTCGCACGAGATTGACAGACTGCAGGTGGCAAGTGTGGAACACTTATATACAGGATAGCCCGAGGGCTGACTTGTATAGGCAGTTTAATTCGCTCCATTGTGTGTCCAACATATATACAATGAAAATGGACAGGCACTTAAAATACGTCATGAAGACATTTCGATTTGGGTTCCGAACACAGCTATTCATCGTTTTCGCTACAAACATCATACTGAACGTGATCTTATTTGTCCATTATGTAAAAGTGCACGGGAAGATGAAATCGATGTTGTATTTTATTGTTCTACTTTGGATTATCTTAGAAGTCATTTGATTCCTAGGAGGTACTGGTGGCATCCTTCGTTGTCTAGACTTACATTGCTTATGTTATCGAACTGTGAAAATATTGTCAAACAGTTTTGCAGTTTATATGTACAAAGCATTCATAATTAGATCTGTATTTTTCTCATAACTGTTGTTACATTTCTCTGTTCTTCTTGCCCATTCCCATGTTTTTCATCATAGAAATTTGCTGTGCCTGTTTTTTTTTTTTTTTTTTTTTTTTTTCAAAAGGGTGTTTTTTTTGTTTTGTTTGTTTGTTCCTCTCCCTTCAAAAGGGTCATGGCCTTTTCTCTCCTCTCTCTCTCTCTCTCTCTCTCTCTCTCTCTCTCTCTCTCTCTCTCTCTCTCTCTCTCTCTCTCTCTCTCTCTCTCTCACACACACACACACACACACACACACACACACACACACACACACACAGAGAGACACACACAATTGCACTTACGCACGTGCGCGTGTGTGTGTGTTGTGTGTGTGAGAGTGTGTGTGTGTGTGTGTTGCACTTACCGAGAGTGCGTGTGTACGTGTGTGTGTGACTGAAGTTGTGTGTTTGTGTGGACTGCCATCTTGCACCTATATTGCTCACAAATCTATTGCCCCGTGATGTAAGTCTTCCGAAGAAGAGATTGCGTAACAGAAGTATTGCCTCTGTGACTGAATTCATCGTCCCGACACACTGCCACACACACACACATACACACACACTACACACACACACACACACCACAGTCTTCACACACACACACGCATTCACACACACACACAAGTATTGCCTCTGTCACTGAATTCATCGCACAAACACACACTAACACACACGCACACACACACACACACACACACACACACACACACACACACACACACACACACACACACACACACACACACACACACACCACACTGGTTTAAATGAAGAGACAGTTGTATTCATTGTTGCACACTGTTGCCTGTTCGTTGGATGTGAGTGAAAAAGCTTGAACGTATTTGTGGGCAAGCCATACAATTTGATTTCCTAACAAGATGCAAAGCATATAAAGTACTCCCAGTTTATCCTGAATACGGGTGAGATATTCCATAAAGAGGAAAATCCGTTCTGGGGCCGTTATAGCTGTTAGTAACGGCTATTCTGGTAAACATCGGCCATCGTCCCTGATCCATAATGAATATACCTACAAATTTTCAGAAAGATCAGCCAAGTACTTTCTGAGATATTCCATAAAGAAGAAAAACCGTGATGGGCCGTCATAACCGTTAGTAACGGTTACAACGGTAAAATAAAACATTGGGCATCATCCTTGACCCATAATGAACATACCTACAAATTTTCAGAAAGATCGGCCAAGCAGTTTTGTCTGGAGCGAGTGGAACACATTTTGACCACGGACGGACACACACACACACACACACACACACGCGCGCGCGCGCGCACACGCACGCGCACACACACACACGCACACATAGCATTTCTTCGTTCCCATTGTAAAGTACCCCCTGTTCTATAAGAACTGGGAGTTATGGTCTGTCACATCAAATGCTTTTTTTTTGAAACCAATGACTAAGATACCACAATATCTGTTGTTAATGCTGTTTAGCCAGTCATCAACAACGCTGATTAGGGCTGTGTGACATTGATGGTTGTGTCGGAACCCAGACTGTCTGGGATGAAGCTAGTGGTATGTATCAAGGTGGTGTAATATATGTTTGTTTATGTGTTTTACCAAAGGTTTGGAAACAGTGGGAATGATTTAGACTGGTCTGTAATTTGCAGGGTCTGAGTTGTCATCTGCTTTGTAGATGGGTACAACTTTCGCTTGTTGAAACCATTGTGAATTGTTTTTTTTTTTTTTTTTTTTTTTTTTTGTCAATGCGTGAATTAAAGACGTATGTTAACGTATCCTGTAATAACTTGAGCTGATTGATTAAGGATTTTGCCGTGTAGGCCATCCACCCTACAGGCGCCTGATTGAGGTGCGTTTAGATTGTGGTAAATTTTCAAAGACTGTCATTGGGGAAATATAAAGTTCAGGCGTGACGTTTTATCATGGCAAAATTGTTTCAGTCTTTGAAGGTCATTAGATCTGGTGGGTCGTGACAACTGTATTGGCTAAAGTGCAGAGGTGGGTGTTCAGCTGTTCGACAGAGAAGC
>JADBJO010008955.1:0-17500 GCA_016801955.1 Conus betulinus | reverse complement strand
CCCAGAGAAGAGGATCCTCGTTGACACAGCAGTACTGGACAGGTAAGGGCGCCGGTGTTGTGTGTCAGCCTGTTTGTGTCTTCTTTCAAGGTTAACCGAGGGAAGAACTCTTGGCTTTGCTCACCGTCACCTGTGTGGGTTCTGTGTTGTTGTTTCAGAGGGAGGAGAGATGGGAGGGTGGGGGGGGCGGGGGAGTGAGTGGGTGAACTAGGGGGGAGGGGAGGAGGGGATAGGGAGAAGAGAGGAAGGACGGGAAGAGGGAGAAGATGTAACCATTAACCAGACCAGTTAGTCAGACCAGTTAACATCAAACCTGGACAAAGGCCTCTCAACTGACATGGTAGTACTTGACTTCGCTAAAGCTTTTGATAAAGTGAAATCACAGCTTACTAATGCATAAACTCGACCACTATGGTGTTAGGGGTGACACAAATCGATGGATTTCCAACTTCCTGCGAGACAGGAGGCAGGCAGTGGTCGTGGAGGGGAGCAGGTCCGAGTTTGTCCAAGTGAAGTCTGGGGATCCCCAGGGCTCAGTCCTGAGCCCTTGCCTGTTCCTGGCTTACAGCAATGACTTGTCAAGCCACCTCTCATCCAACGTCAGACTCTTTGCAGACGACACTGCCACTGACCGTCTCATCAGGTCTGATACTGACCGCAGGATACTGCAGGAGGACTTGACGCCCTGAGTGAGTGGGAGACACAGTGGGACATGGAGTTCCACCCCGGCAAGTGTAGCGTCCTAACCATTCAACGAAGCCGGAAGCCGACACCAGAGGTGGCCTACACACTCCATTGCCAGCAGCTGGCACATGTCTCCTCCACCAGGTACCTTGGGGTCACCATTCAGAGTGATGGACGATGGGACCAGCATATCACCAGCATCGCCAATAAGGCAAACCGCACACTGGGTTTTTCTCCGACGAAACCTAAAAATCGGCTCCAAGCGCATCATACAAACAGCATACAAAGCTTTGATCCGTCCAGTACTCGAATACTCAGCCTGTGTCTGGGATCCCCACGATAAGAATGACTGTGACTCTCTGGAGAAGGTCCAACGACGTGCAGCCCGCTTTGTCCTCAATCGCCACAGGAAAACTTCCAGTGTGAAAACAGATGCTGCTTGAGTTGAAATGCCCCCCCCCCCCCCCCCCCCCTACCCCCGGTACAGCACCGACGCACAGCACGCCTCTGCATGATGTACAAAATCATCAACAAACTGGTGCGTGCGCTGCACCAACTGGCCCCCGCTGTGACCCGCTCCAGAAGATGCCACAGCAAACAGCTGAAGAGGATCCCCGCCAAAAATGACTACCGCAATATGGCCCTTCTTCCCCGGCACAGTCAGGGACTGGAACAGCCTTCCAGCAGACGCCGTCCTGTCCCCAGCCTTGGCACCTTTTCTTCAAAGGTGTCAAGTCCACAATAGACCGTCAACCCCATCGTCAAACCCCCCTCCCCCCCCCCCACCCCCCCCCCCCCCCCCCCCCCCGTCTTTTTTTTTTTTTTTTTTTTTTTTACTTCATTTATTTTTTTCTTCTGTGCACTCCCGAAAAACGCCGATAATGGTCAAAATGTTGACTGTGGGTGTACACGGAAGAAGAAGAAGACCAGTTTTGTTTAATGCGTGTTCTGTTGCTGCGACGACGTGTTTGTTAGATAGGTGTTGTTGTCGCTGTTGTTGTTGTTGTTGTTGTTGTTGTTGTTCTTCTTCTTCTTCTTTTCTTCTTCTTTTTTTTTTTATCCTTTTTTGTTGATTTTTGTTGTGTGTTGTTACTGCTGCAGGAAGTGTCTGTAAAAGAAATGGATTTGGGGTTATTGCAGGGGCAGTCTCTAAAATGAATAGATTTTAGCTTATTACAGGGGTATCTGCGAAATAAATGGATCTGGGATTATTGCAGGGGTGTCTGCGAAACAAATGGATCTGGGGTTATTGTAGGGATGTCTGTAAAATAAATGGATTTGGGGTTATTGCAGGGGTGTCTGTAAAATAAATGGATTTGGGGTTATTGCAGGGGTGTCTGTGAGTAAATGGATTTGGGGTTGCATGGGTATTTGTGAGTAAATGAATTTGGGGTTATTGCAGGGGGTGTCAGTTAATGATTGGATTTGGGGATGTTGCAGGGGGGTGTCTGTGAATAAATGGACTTGGGGTTGTTGCAGGGGTGTCTGTGAATAAATGGATTTGGGGATGTTGCAGGGGGTGTCTGTGAATAAATGGATTTGGGGTTGTTGCAGGGGTGTCTGTGAATAACAGGATTAGGAGTTGTTGCAGAGATGGTGTCTGTGAATAAATGGATTTGGGGTTATTGCAGAGAGGGTGTCGGTGAATAATTGGATTTGGGTTCGTTGCAGGGGGTGTCTGTGAATAACTGGATTTGGGGTTGTTGCGGTGTGTGTGTCTGCCAAATAATTCATTATGGGATACTGCGGTGTGTGTGTATGTATGAAATGAATGGTTTGTGGGTAGGTGTGCGTGTGTGCGTGTATACATTGTGTGTGTGTGTGTGTGTGTGTGAGAGAGAGAGAGAGAGAGAGAGTTCTGAACACGTTGAGGCGGCAAAAGAGGTCCGTGGTGGTTGCAGGGGGTCCTTTACTAGAGAGTTACTTTCAAAGTGAAGTGTCTTCGGGCAGAAACTGAAACAAAAGAAATTTTACTGTTCGGCCGAACGAAAGAGACAAGCAAATTACAAGACAAAACACGGCGCGTTTTCCATGTTTGCCCCCAGTTTGAGCAGATATGCGATTGTTCGTTCTTTGTGTGTTCATTGTCTTGAATGTTGTTTGTCTTGCCTGAAGAAGACCAAAGCGGTCCAAACGTGTCTTGTGATTTGTTTGTCTCATTCGTTTCTTGAAGTTTGCTTCACTAATAGGTTTCTTTTTCTGCTCCCGGTAAGGCTCTTTTCTTTCTCCTGATTTTTCTTTCATCTTTCTTTTACCTTGTCTCTAACATCTAATATGTTCATACTGATTTTAGATCGCACTAAGTTGATGTATTATTAGTCAGGCTCAACACACCAAGGTTATCTTTGCACTCATACACGCATATGCACACTCATGCACCCACCAAACATTCACCTCTCTCTGGGAATGGGATGTCACGCATTCGTTTCTCTCCTAACACGACTGAGCACAAGAAATACAATTTCTATGCTACTTATAATCAAACATGAAAAATCCAATTACACAACATAAACAAATCAATACATACATAAAGATATACTTCCTGGCCAGGTTTCCACACATACACCTGGCCACCACGCTTTCACACCACACACCACACAGTTCTTGAAAGAAGTCTCTTCAAGTCTTCTTCAGCACTGCTTGATGGTGACGCCTTTGGTTGACTGGCTCCAGGTTTCAGGACTGGGTCTTCGTGGTCGTCTCTGGGATCTCGACGTAGAACTCTTCTTCTTCGTCGTCTCTTTCACCCACCTCTGGGTTCAAATTCAGTTTGTCTGTCTTTCACCCACCTCTAGGCTTCAAACTTAGTTTTTTCTTCTCTTCCAGCTTGTCTCTTAACCTAAGACTTTGCTGTCTCTTCTATCTCCCAGACCACGTTTCTCTCGACCCTATTCCGTCCTGATCACTCTCCTCTCTTCTCTCTCTCTCCTCTCTTCTCCTCTCTCTCTCTCTCCTCTCTCTCTCTCTCTCTCTCTCTCTCTCTCTCTCTCTCTCTCTCTCTCTCTCTCTCTCTCTCTCTCTCTCTCTCTCTCTCTCTCTCTCGTGGTGTTCTTCTGCCCCTCCTTACACGTTGTCCTCCCTCAGTTTATATAGGGATGGAAACAAAGGATCCCCCTTTGGGCCATGCCTTTGTCCATGCTGCTTCTCAAACCCCCTTTTCACAAGTACCCTGAATTCTCCATTCGCTACATTCTTCCACACGTCAGCATTTACACACATCCCTACCTAATTGATTAGCAAACAAACATTTGGCACCAGATGGACATCATCGAAATTTCCCGCCGACTTCGGGGGTCACTTAACACGGTAATTATCCTGGAGAAAAGCTACGACGACCGTCCACGCGCATTCAACCACCTGACAATAGAACCAACACAGTGTGCCACGGCAATACCATCTGAACTCCGCCCAAGACTCCTGCTCTTCAATTACTGTTTACAAAGCGACCTCAGCTGACTGAGTATGTACCGCCCACTTGATGCACCGAGGTCCTAGTGGTTACGTCCCTCCCCCCTTTTTCACTATCGGAAGGTCCGAACCCCTACTACCTAGGTGTCAAATGTCACCTGACTACTTCGTCCTCCTTGACACAGTTTGACCATGTGCGGTGGGTAAGGCACACTGGTTAATGGGGGTCTATTAATGGGTCTATTACCTATTTGTATACTACGAACAACGTCCCTTTGCCTCTAAGCGTTTAATGCCTTTTGTGGGAAGTTTCACGCTCTCACACACACACACACACACACACACACACACACACACACACGCACGCATGCACACGCACGCACACACGTACACACACAAACGCACATGTTTCACACACACAAACGCATGCACACATGTTCACACACACACACACACACACACACACACACGCACGCACGCACGCACGCACGCACGCACACACACACATACACACACATACGCGCACGCGCGAGCATACACACATGTTCACAAACGCACACACGCACGCACACATATACACACACACACACACACCACACACACACACACACACACACACACACATACGCGCGCGGAGGCTCGTGTGTCAGCCGCTTTAGGCCCTAGTCTTTTCAGCGGTCGCCATATACTTATATTTCAGTAAAGCGGCTGACACACGAGCCTCCCCGCCCGTACGCTTCGGGAGTACCGGTCGAACCCGATCCCAAACGCAGCAACGGCCTTCGGCATCAAGTTCAACCCGACTGTTCGAGATACGTCGTGATCTATTCGAAACGGACAGCTAGTATCCTCCAACCAATCAACGCTCAGCATTGAGCCGACACCCTTGGCACATGGAAACAATGGCGTCTTCCAGCAAGGTGGGTCAAACTGTCCGATTCAGAGACCAAACAATTAATTGAATTGTACCAAGGCCATGATGTGCTTTGGAATGTCAATTCAAAAAATTATAAGAATCTGAATATTCGAGAAAAAGCTTTGTATTCAATTGTACAGTCGTTTTGAAGCGGCAAGTGGGATCACAATGACCTTCACCTCACATCCGTTTTAAAACTATCGTGAAGCACTCCGTCCGTTCGACACTGACTGGTCAGAGTCTCTCCCCCCCCTACCCCCCTTGCAACACCCACCCACCCTTCCCTCACTCCTCTACCCCTCTCCCGACCCCCACACACCTTTAACGGACTGAAATCAGGAGACTGCATTTGAAAGTACATGTCATAATCTTGTTCAGCTTGCACAGGAACTCGGCTCACCTGTTTACAAATTATTTTGAAAATAGTCAGTGAAGTCCACAGGCAAACAAATAGGCCTAAACTTCATTCAGTCCAACACAATGCATGCTAGTTTAAGAATTGTAGATTTCAGCCAACCATCATTGGCTCCATCGTGTTTTTTTCTTCACTTCGGTTCGTTCGCTGTCACTGTCGTAGTTCGGTCTCAGAGCAGAACTTAGCTCTCCTGTAGAACTGAAGTGCTCCCCCACGCCCCCTTCTCCGTCTCTCCGATTAACTCCGAATGGAGAGTCCAGTAGGGTAGCCTTTGCATCCCTTTCATCTGAATCCTTGGTTTCAACCATGAATACAGTTTCTTGTGCAGTAGACCGTCTTTCTTTTTTTTTTTTTTTTTTTTTTTTTTTGTTACAGTTAATCTCGCAACAAACTGTTTTTCTTTTTTAGCCACTCAGTCATTGTGTGTTTATGGGTGTGGGGGAAGGATGGGGTTATCTCTGTATACGTAAAAGTGCCGGTGATTCTATTCTGTGTATGAGAGAGAGAGAGAGAGAGAGAGAGAGAGAGAGAGAGAGAGAGAGAGAGAGAGAGAGAGAGAGAGAGAGAGCATTGATTGATTGATAATCTTTATTCCTAAAGGTAATAGATAAGCAGATAAACTTTCTTTTTTCATCTGGACATTCAGAAAGAAAGGCTCCATGTGGTATAATTTGAAGCCTTTACATCAATAAGCACAAACTTTTCGTTTTGTATCTGTTGCGTCTACGTAAGAAGGATAAATGTAACGGACATGCTCACCAACAGATAGCGATTTTTTTCTTTCTTCAGTATTCAAAGCGGCGACTGATACCTCACACCTTGCATAAGCAAAACAGACCCTTTCTCCTGACTTCAGGAATCCTTTCGGAGTTCCCATGGAAAAGATACACTTCAAAATTAAATGAGCGTTTCAGTTTTCAAACAACACATGAATGGTCTCAACCTTTGCACTTGAATGAATGTTTTCACAAAGCTCTCTCTTCTTTCTTAACACCTCTTTTGAAAACAAATGCTACTATCGTATCTATACGTGCACGACACTGTGTGTGTGTGTGTGTGTGTGTGTGTGTGTGTGTGTGTGTGTGTGTGTGTGCGCGCGCGCGCGCGCGCGCGCGTGTGCGTGTGCATATGTGTGAGTGTGTGCGTGTGTGTTCTTGCGTGCATGTCATGACAAGAGGTATGTGTATATATTGTCATGACTTATAGAACGTCATGAATGGACTGAATATGAAACGTAAGTGAAAATTCATGTTGAGGAATACAGATGGAGATTTTAAGACAGATCGTGAAATATAGACGTGTGGCCACAATGTTGGACTAGATGTAATTAGTGCTTAAATAATTTATTCGACTGGACGCGAGGCACGTGACGGGTGAGAGAAGCTCACTTGTTCGTAGGACGAGTGTGTTACCGATCTTTAGGGCAGGCCACGAGATGAGAAACTGTGGCACACGAGTTCAGATGGAATCTGGGCTTTGGTCAAGTATTGATTGACCAGTATTTTCCAACCTCGGGGTTGAAGAAGAAAACTTGGGGTTTTCCTGACGACCAGGGAGTGGTCATCGATGTCGCTGCAGACGGAAGTCTGCTAGGGATTTTGTATCTAGCGTTTATTCCCTACGAGTAAGTTGCCAGTTGGGGAACGATAAATAAATAAAGGAAAAAAGCGAAATGATTTATAAGTGAATATAAATGTCTGATTCACGAACATTGATGTGACTGATTAAAAAACGTAAATGTAATAAAGAGTTTTTTTTATGAAAACTCGTAATTGGTCATTTAAAAAAATCAGGGCTTTTTTGTTTTTTGTTTTGTTTGTTTGTTTTTGGTTTGTTTGTTTGTTTTGTTTTGTTTTAATTTTTTTTTTTTTGGTACAAATTCCACTTCGTATACTTAACTGTAGGTAGGAATATTCTGGAAACGGAATGCTACGAACTCGTGAGTATGATGTGTCACCATGTGTTCTTGCATAATGTCTTAAGAAAACAAATGATAAAAATTATATTTTCCAAACCTAACGCTAGGACTTGGGGTTTCTTTCCAGAAGACCTCAGCGTCCAACCACTCCACAGAAGTCTAGGCCTACCTCCTGCGATCTTGAGTCCCGTCGATGGATCCTTCTGTAAAAGAAAAAGAAATTCCTATTTAACAGTTTACTTTGTGAACGGGAAAAAAAAGGGAAATGCAATGTTTTAAGTGATGCATGGAAGAAAGCAAGAGAGTGTGTGTGTGTGTGTGTGTGTGGGGGGGGGGGGGGGGGGGGGGGAGTTGGAAATGTGTATTTGGAAAATCAACATAAAAATTGGTCAGGAAAAATGTGCACTAATTCTCGTTTGATGTTGATTATTATTTTGACTTTTTTTCAAAGAAAGTACACAAAAATTGTATAATCTTTGTTTCCCCAGACTCTCCTTTCATTGAATGGAATAGATGCATGCGTATGGAATGGTGTGAACAGGCTGTTCGTGACTGGGTGCATGCAAATGCGGTGGGTGACTGCATGCATCTTCTTATCTCGACAGAAACGTAAATCTTTTCGGCTGAGACGAAACCGGAAAATCTGGGTGGGTTCTTGCAAGGGGGTCTATGAATAACTGTGACAGCTTATTTTTATTATGTAAATGTTGGTTTCCGGTGGTTTTAACAGAAGAATCCTGTTCAAGCGACAAAATCCTTAGGTGGCTTTCTGTTTACGACGACAGCAGCAGCAACAACAACAACAACAATGACAATTATAATAATGACGATGATGATAATTAGATAGGGGATGGGGGTCTCTTTCTCAATGGCTGCCCCCCACCCCACTCCCCACCCCTCATAATTCTTTGCCTAACAGAAATCTATCACATAAAGCTCAGTCTGCCTGTCTGTCTGTTCGTTTATACACGGCCACAGTTTTAGGCCGATCGCCACCAAATTTGGTATCAAGTATCCTTGTTGTCCTACAAACAGCAACGTCGGGTCGGCGATCACGTGACGCATTGTGTCGTGACGCAATTTGCGTCCACACACGCAAAACTGGACATCGGAACACTACACGACGGACAAACTCGCCGGGGCGAGACAGGGTTGAAGCGCGTAAGCGCTAGTAGAGACGATTAAAGATACTGGTCACTTTTGAATTTTCAAACATGCCAATTGTAACACCACTAGCAAGTAATTATTTTCATTGTTATTATAATGATTTTATAGTGGTAAGAAGGAGCTGATTAATGATGAAAAAAAAAGGATCCGAAAGGATGTGTTAAAGTGGGGATGGGCAGGGATAGGACCGGGGGTAGGGGAGGGGGTAGAGAGGAAAGGCTTGAATGAGAGTGATAAAGGACAGTATGAGGTTTTGTTTTTTTTTCAACCTCTACCCCACCTCAGAGGCTGTGCATCCACGCCGCTCATTCCAACACCCCGTCCTCAGCTACAGCTCGGTCGGCCCCGCAGCCCCGGCACCGGCAATCCACAGGGAGCAGTCAGTGTCAAGTCGTCAAGAGGCAACCCACCGGAGAAGACACTGCACTGCTGCCGAGTCACTTCGGTGGTATTCAGTGGCACCTGTTCTGATCTAACATAAGAAGGACACCACCTACTAAGCCCCCTACTGACGACAATAATTGCTTAGTCGCGGAGCCGGCGTGAGTGAGCTCTCTCCCTCCGAGGGCGCCATCACGTCCGTCCAGCGACAGCCCCCATGGACTCGCCGATACCGGTGACCACGACGGAGCCAAACCAAGACCACAACGTGGAGAGGACATCGAAATTGAGGTCACCATGAGAGCAGGACATGAAGAATTTGAGACTTTTATGCTGATCGATGAGGATGATTAAGTTGATGCTACGGATTTCCATTTCGGTCTGAGACTACATGACAGGGCTGTACTCTACGCTTCCTTTCATAATATATCCGGCGTCAACCAGGCCCGAGAGATACAGGCACCTGCAGTGTGTTGTCAGGAAATTTGAGCAATCAGAAACGCATCCATTAAGTGGATGAGACTCGACTGTGTGGTCCAGTCTTCACAACTGAGTCCGCAGCAAACTCAACTCTGGGTAGAGAGCCGCCGGGGCAGAAAACCCACATGACTCTGATGGGATTCGAACCCACGACCTCCCAGCCGGGAGTCCGCGACGTTAATCACTTCGCCACGACGGCTGGTTCGGTGTTCCTGGTAACACCACTAGCAAGTAATTATTTTCATAGTTGTTATAACGATTTCATAGTGGTAAGAAGGACCTGACTAATGATGAAAAAAAAAAAGACCCGAAAGGATGTTTAAAGTGGGGGCGGGAGGAATGGGCCGGGGGGGGGGAGAGGGTAGAGAGGAAAGGTTTGAATGAGAATGATAAAGAACTGTGTGGAACTTATCTGGGGGAGGCGTGTGTGTGTGTGTGTGTGTGTGTGTGTGTGTGTGTGTGTGTGTGTGTGTGTGTGTGTGTGTGTGTGTGTGTGTGTGTGTGTGTGTGTGTGTGATATGTTCGCCAACGGCGACTATAGTATGCGTGTACGTCAAGTGAGTCGGTGCCAGTAATAGCTATGGCTGTAATCTTTGTTCAAAAATTGCTTCAGAGCAGATGGTACGGACGATTAGAAATTCCATATCGTCCAGAAATCCGTCAACCCATATGGCCCTACTCTGTCCAGCAAAGGCACGATTGCAAATTGGTCGGAGAGCAAAGCTGGAAATGGCTAGGACCGGCAGTAGGCTAATACTTCTCAATGCAGTTCAGCACTCAGGGGTATCATAATATTCTGAGCTGACATGCGGAGTTTTCCTGCTCTTGGTACGAGAATGAGAGCGGCTGCTGAGTTTCCAACACAGAAATTTCAGTCGGTCTGGAAGCGGTAATCTTTCCAGTGTGTTTCTAATGAGAATTTTTAAAACTGAACGTTCTTGCGGTAGCTATGTTAATAAGCAGGTTAATTCAATGATTTTTTTAAAAACACACACACACACACACACACACACACACACCACACACACACGACGAGAGAGAGAGAGAGAGAGAGAGAGAGAGAGAGTTAGACTAGAGAGAGAGAATAGATTTAGTGGTTTTGTCGCCAATTATAAGTTGGTATTCCCTTGTATCTTTCTTGCCTTTAAAATGAAAACGATTTTCTGTGCTGCTTTCCAATGATCACTTTGACCATGTGTCACATCATCCCTCGACCTCAGTACCTCAGACTTGGAAGACGCATCTTTCCTCTGAGGCCGACTGAAGTTGGCTGCTCGTAGTTTCTCAGATCATCTCTCTGCACCTCCCCATATAAGTGGAGGCCAATGTGTTTCAGGGATGGGGACTATTCCACATTACCACCCACTAAGATGGTAAATGATCTATATACTGGAATCACCACGTCTCTGTCTTTATACTTGGTATAACTGATAGAATGATCATGCCCGTTATTCCTTTGAACTGCGGCATCAACAGACTATGATGGTTAAACTGATGTCACGTTTGTCCACCAGTCTAAGAACACCCACATCCTATTCTAGGTCAATAGAATTGATATGATAAGTTTGTTTTGTTTTGGTTTTGATTAGTTTTTTTTGTTTTGATGTTGGGTGTTTTGTTGTTTGTTTGTTGTGTTGTTACCAGCATGAAATACTGTGCATTTTCCACTGTTAAATTTGATCTGCTACTTCCCAGTGCGCCTGCCTACTTCATCCATACTTTCCACTGTTGTCGTTCTTCATTTTGTTTTTCCACAGTCACGGCATACCTCTGTAACGTTAGCATTTAAAAAATATACAAATAAACAGATAAAACATCGCAACATATCATGTATATTATCATTGATAAAATCGATAAATAATAAGAATGGAGACCTTTAATGTTACCAATTTTCATTGTCAGTATTATCATACTGGGCCAGTTTCTCGTATAAAATGTCATCAGACCATTGAAGCAAGGTAAGCTGCCCTAGAAGCCTAATGAACCAATCAGTGTGCCGTGGACCCCACATTATTATGGAAGAAAAATCTTTTCTGAAGCAGCGACTAGCAGACAGTAAATAATTGACAAGTAAGGTAACTCTTTCTCCCATGGTGAAATTGATTACACGCCCGTACCTCCAAACGAAATGCTACTCGGCTATACGCCACAATTAGGATTTTGCTCTGAATCACTATGTAATCCATGTAAGCTTTTTGAGGCCTAGTATAAGCTTGAGCGAGCATTTGATATTAAACTGATAATTGATCAAAAGAACAACCTTCCATTAATCATTTCACTTGTTTGGTGGGGCGGGGGGTGGGGTTCCACCGATGACGTCATTCACAATCTTGAAAGACACGACCTTTCCCTTAGCTGACGTCACATTTAACCCGTGACCCTGTCCTTGCGTCATATGGCTTCCCCCAAACAGTCCCATTCCTTTCGTTTTAATCTGTCTGCTTGGAACCGCCTGGCTCGTACCATAATGTGCATAAGAAAGAAAAGAATGTAAATCAACTTTCGGACACAATTTCAAGGCAGTCTAAATGTGCCTGTCTATAAATACGCGACTCCTTACCCAAGGCCTTGGCGCAATTTTTTTTTTTTTTTTTTTTGGTGTGCAGCCACTTTGCGACAACAAATCGCGAAGCAGAAACGCCGACACGGACCACAGAACAAAGGTGTCTCCCCGTTTCTTCTGTGTGCTCTCAGTGTTGGCAGTGCTGCTTATATTTTTTAGCTGTTAGCAGGCTCTAAAGCGGGTTGCGCCGTCCAAGTAAACTTGTATCTGCCGCTGTGTTGTCGTTTAACAGTGCTTTGGAAGCATGAGGGGGAAGGGAAGGGGACATGCCCACCGCCCTCCCCTCCCCACTCCCTCCCCCAGAAAAATATGTGAAGTTGATTAAATACGTTGCAGGAACTTAGACCCCTTCTTGAGGGAACATCCTTCAAAACTTAGAAAGTGAGACTCCCACCCTCACCCCAATCTCCTCCTTCCTCCTTTTACCACTGAGAATTTTAGACACACTCACCTCCCCCCACCCCCCTCTCTTTATAAGATGACCAAGGTGATGAGTTCACCCCTCCCCCTCCCTCCCTCTCTCCCGCTTAGTAATGATTTCAGTGATGATTTCAATGATGGATCATGGATCGATGGGTAGTCGGCGGCCGCAGTCGCCATGTCGATCCCTCCTCAACTCCCCGATAGACACATGCATTAGCAAGTATTCTCCGATGCCCGAGACTGATTATCTTTGTCATCCAGTCCAGGTCTGCAGGCCTACCCAGTGACTGTGTAAACGTACAAGACGTATTTGATGTAAATCCACGCTGCTGATAATTGGATGAAATGCCGATAATTAGATAAAACACGGAGATGCCGTGGTGTTTGTTTTTTTCTGTTTTTTTTTTTTTTTTTTTTTTTCTTTTTTTTTTTTTTTTTGACTCTGAAGGCAGACGTGATCAGTGACAGCTGGCCTGAGTCATTACACCTGCCTACTGTTCATCAGTTTTAGTGTCAGTCCGTCCGTTGGTTCGCAGCTGTTCGGTACTTCACCTCCCGTAACCTGTTATCAAACAAAAGGAAATGACAGACCATCTTTTGCTTCCTCAGTCTTATTCCATCAGGACCTCACTCCGAACCACTTTCAGCCGGCAAAAATGACTGATTTGCTAACTGACATAATTATTTCAGGTAACTTGCCGTCTGATCGTTTCGCAGGTTGGGAGATTGGGTAGATTGGGTCTATTGAGATCTTCCTCGTACCCTTGCGAAGAATTCCAAGTGTTCAGGGCCTCCACCTTTTCAGATTAGGCTGCCGTCGGTTGTTGATTTAACTTCATGAAGGTAACTATGCCGACTTCCTTAGGCTGGTTTCATGTTGAATCATATGCTCGTATGAACAAAAAAAAAAAAACCTTTTTGAATCGTTTTAAATCGTTAGCTTACTTCATTTAATGATGATGATGATAATTTATATAGCGCCCTATTCTCTAAAGATTAGGGCTCTACGCGCTTTACATAACCAACAACAACAACAACAACACACACACACACACACACACACACACACACATACGCACGCGCGCGCGCGCGCGCGCGCGTACTCGTGCTCACGCATGACGACACACACCCACGCTCACAGGCACCCGTACGCACGCACGAACGTACCCACATCAACACAGCCTGCACGTACAAGCGATACAACCACCTCACGCGCGGACGCAAAAACCCACTCGGACACTCGGAAGGTGGATTGGGAAGTTAGGGGGAGGGTTATGCTGTTGATAAACGTTCCACCGACAAGGCTCACTTTACTTCATTCGAGGCATGAGCGTATTACTATATATGCCAGTATCTATATCTACATCTATATCGAGAGAGAGAAAGAGAGAGAGAGAGAGAGAGAGAGGGGGGGGGGGAGGAGGAGGGTCTGGCGTACTCCTGTGCTTCGAAGACGATAGCTCACTGGCCTCCACTGATACCCAGCAAGCCGCGAAAGTGCTGTTATTTGAGCTTATCAGACTTGTTAACTGAATTCTAATAGTGCAATAATGATGGTGCACTCGTTGAAAACCTACTGCAGAACAACATAAACGGGACATAGGCCTGCCACAACTGACCAGGTCTGCAAATAGTTACAGGATTCATGCTCACGCATAAGTTGAAGATGTTCAATAAATCAAAACGGATCTTATTGTGTAAATATACGATAGGTAGCCCTATACGGTCTTTGTGTCATTACCATGTCAACGTGTGTCTGCGGCCTTGTTGCTTAACACGTTCTTTCACACATTGCCGAAGTCGTGTCATCTAGCCAAGCACGAGCACATTTAAGGGGCTGGACGAGTCGATCAAGTTGTCATGCACCTGTACCTTCACGATTATCATCCTTAGAATATTTCATTCGAAGTCAAAGACTGTTCCGATTTTTATCGTTGTCTGCTTTTCAGTGTTTCAGACGCAGGTGATTGCGTTTAATTTCAAGCAGAATATATCAAAAATGCCGTTTACGGGAACCTTTCTCCCTCGAAAATGAAATGAGCCAGGACCATCCAGCCATTCAGTGACGAGTCGAGTCGCTAAGCGGGAGCACATTTTCACGCACGTGCTGCGTCTGGCAGGAAAAGCGTGTGTTTACAGTAATAAGGTAAGTACGGAAAATAAGATGATTATAGCTATTCGATCAGTACGTTGAGTAATGAGTCGGCAACATCGCAGTGAATCAGCCCTCTGTTATTCCGAGCGCATTGAGATTGTTACACAACATGACCAGTGACGGGATTGTGGCTGTGAAACCAGTGAACTGGGACCACGGGGATGAAGATGAACGAGTATCCATTGCCTCGTTGCAGGAACGGTTGGTGTCAACGCGCTCGTCAGTTGACCAGGGCGTCGCCCGTGACAGGAACGGGTACGGATCAACTCAGCAAGCCATGGACGAGGACAACCTGAGCGGTGTCAAGGCGAATGGATCTCGGCTGAGTCAGCTGTCCGGAGAGGTGCAGAGCTCCGTGCTGACCTGTCACAACATCTGCTACGACGTCTACGTCAAGAAGAGAGCGTGCTGTGGCGGGTGTGGAGCCCAAGAGAATCCTCAGCAACATTGAGTAAGTTCCAGAGATTGATAATTGCACGTGGAAGTCAAAACACGAAAATTACAGTTGATGTACAGAGCTGCTGAATGAATGAACGCAATGAGACATTGAAGTGACGGGCTTCGACCTATTGGTCTTCTTCAGACAGGATAAAAAAAAGAAACAAACCATGAAAATAAGCGTATTGGGGATGGACGGATGGGGGTGGGGGAAGTGGGGGACGATCACAGAGGAGCGTTTCATGTAAGTGAGGTGGCAAGAATTCTTGCTCTCTTGACCAGTGTCATCATTTCATAACACAGTGTTGTGGCAGGTGAGTTTCACCTGATAAGTCCCATGCCACAAGGATAAGCAATCACCACATGAATTCTCACGCCTATGAAAGTCATCTCAGGTAAACATTCCTGTCGTTATCATGAAAATGACTTAGTAATGGGAATGGGGTTGGAAGGGGAAGGGGAGAGGGGAACAGGTGAGATGGAATGAAAAAGACAACATTGAAATATGAATATTACCTGAAGAAGACCTTTAGGTCAAGGCTGATTATTTCATTTCATTGTGTTCATTTGGCAGCTCTGTTCTTCAATATTTATTTTCTACCTAGAGTAAGATTTAACGCATTATTGGACATAAAATACAAAAAGAGAGGTGTAAGTGAAGAAGTCAAATGATGAATGTGAAACGAGGTGCACCTTATTGCTAATTTAGCTCGCAATACAAGACAGGTGAATTTTCAACAAATCTAGTCTTTTCAGATGTCATGTGTAAATAGCTGATGTGAAAAAATACACCAGGGGCTAGTTTCAGAATGACAGTTCAGATATGGAGAGCAGGTGTGGGGTGAGAGAGTGATAGGAAAGCTGTGTATGGGAGACAGATAAGTGAGATATAGCGCTCTTCAACCACAAGATATGTGTCAAGCGGGCAGGGGAAGAGGGGTGGAGGTAGAGGAATGGCGCAGGTGGAATTGTGGCGTGAGGGTATCAGGAAATAACTTGTCTGCAAGTCCATACACAAACAGGCAAACATTAAACAATTCATGTGATACACAAAACCTTCAACCATGACTCAGTCAGTCATTCCCCTGACCGCTGGGGTCGTAGGGGGGATGTGATGAGGCAGCCGCCATTTCTCTCCAGGCTCTTCTGTTAGTGGCTGTCTTGAGGAGATCTGGCATGGCCATTTTGGGTCAGTCCTTTATATTGTCGGACGAGCTCTTTCTCTGCTGTCCTCGTTTGTCCCCTCCTTCAACGATACCTTGAAGGATGGTTTTGGAGAGGGTGTTGTGACAGATGATGTGGCCAAACCATGCCATCTTCGTCGTTTGATGGTTGCCAGAAGTGGTTCGTGGGGCCCAACTAGTTAGTGACCAGGTTTCGCACATAATCATTGGTCTTGTGTTCTTTTGTAGGAGATGCGGAGTAGTTTCCTCAGGCACCTGGTCTCAAATGCCTGGATTCTTCTTTCTGTTTTCGGCCATCAGTGTCCATGTCTCACAACCATAAAGGAGAGACCATAGTGACTTGTAGAGCTGGAATTTTGTGTGGAATTTGATGTTTGCTCTTCCACACTCTGTTCAGTCTGGCCATCGCTGCTGATGCAGAGTTGATCCTGAATCAGATTTCTGCTGTGCAGGTGCCATCTTTGGACAGGGTTGCTCCCAAGTACCTGAAGCTGGTCATTTCTTCTGGGGGTTCACCATTCATGGTTATGTTGGCACTGCTTTTAGTCGTGCTGTTGACCATGACCTTTGACTTCTCTGTGCTGACCTCCATGCCATAGGCACTTGCTCTTGTGACAAGTCTGTTTGTGAGATCCTGGAGCTCGGTGTTGCTGCCTCCCATGAGGTCGATATCGTCTGCAAAATGAAGGTTCAGACCGGCCTGCCGCCAATGCTGATGGTGTGTGTGGTGTTCTTCAAGAGTCTCTTGCATGATTCTCTTCAGAAATATGTTGAACAGGACTGGAGACAGTAGGCATCCTTGCCTGACTCTGACTGTGGTCGGGAAGAACTGGCCCTGCTGGGTATTGAGAAGTACTGTGTGCTGGTGGAGTGTTTGTAGAGGGCCTGGATGACTTGGATAAAATAAGATAAGATAATGTTGCTTATAGCCCAGCCGACCGCAAAGGGCCATATCAGGACTGTCACCACGTTAAAATCAACTCACAAGTCATTCATCCACACAATTCTTTAAAAGACATCGTCTAAAATCTCATCCAAAACTTTGTTAAAATCTTTCCACTGTAAAATCTCAGATCCTGATGGATGACTTGGATGAGCCTCTCATCAATGTTGAAGTCTCCGAGAACCTGCCGTAGGCTGCTGTGCCCACACCCGGTCGAATACCTTCTTAAAGTCAATGAAGTTGTGGAAGAGGTCTAAAACCTGCTTGTTCTTCTGATAGCAGTTCCTCAGCCTTGGATTTCAGTCGGTTGAGGATGATGCGAAGCATGACTTTGCTGGGGTGGCTGATCAGACTTATAGTCCTGTAATTTTGGCATTGTTTGAGGTTGCCTTTCTTGGGTAAGGGAATCACCAATGACTGGGTCC